>OMNM01018186.1:2530-13509 GCA_900302745.1 Parablennius parvicornis | reverse complement strand
TTTATCAGGAGTATTTTTTTAACAAAAAAAATTTAAAATAAATTTTTTTTTTTTTTTTTTAGATTTTCACTATCCTATAACTACTAGGCAAAACAGTATCATGAGGGCTGTACCTGCATGGAAAACCAAAAAAATGCAAAAAGACTGTATCATATAGAGCCATGGTTGCATGCATGTTTTTGATGCTGGAGAAAAACAAACAACTTTTTCAAAAGAAATTAAAGTCGTTTCTCTATACCCAATAGACACTGGTTTCATTGTTTAATTGTAAAAAAAAACTAAAGAGGACAAAACAAACTAAATCAATGATGGGTGAGGAGGCGGAGCACCTCTCTATTATGATTTCAATATGAATGTACAAAAACATATGCCCTTTTATCTGGGACTGTAACAAATACTATAAACAACTGAATTATGCAAAAGGTGAATACTTTTTCAAATACGCAAGAGAGATGGAGAGAACATTTTTAAAATAAATAAATAAGAAATGAAAAAACAGCCCTGTAGATATATGTACTATTTTTTCTGACATTGAGCTTCCGTGTGTGTGTGTGTGTATGTGTGTGTAAAAGTAAAATGAATAAAATAAATGGAATGAATTTGATGAGACCCCAGGAAGAATAGCGACTGAAATTTCAGAAGCTTATGGGGATCTTAAAAAAATTAAATTAAATTAAACGGCACAGGAAAATTAAAATGCAATCCTAGCGAGGATGAATGTTAAAAAAAAAAAAGAGAGAACTGGGATTTTTCTTCTCTTCAGAACAACATGAGAGAGGAAGGGTTCACTGATTCCACAGTCTGAGGACACTCACCAGGACGTAGGTGTCGTGCTCCAACTTCTTCCGGTGCAGGGGGACGTCTGCAGAAAGAGAGGACACAATGAGGACATCCATCCCTCCAGGACAGACCCCAATAATCAAAACCATCAGGTCAGTCACGTAATAAAGCTAACAAAAAACACAACCGGACTTCACCACATTCCTAGTAAGGCAGACATTACTCATAAGGAAGAGGAATGCTGCTCCCCCATCGGACACCCAAGACATCTTGTTTTACCTGATTGGAAAAAAAATGCAGTAATCTCTTCAGAAATCATATGAGAAAGCTTGGAGACTATTGTTATTCTCACAGGACTCTCAGAGCGTTAAGCTCGGGCCCCGTTTACAACACAACGCTTCAAGTGGAAAACATTTGCATTTTCATTCCGGAAAAGCTTTGCGTTTAACACGTTTTGAAAACTATTTCAGTTCATATGTTTCTGACCATTCCTTGTAAACAGTCATCATTTTCACAACATTGCTGTGTAAACGCAAAACGTCTGTGAAACAAAAATGATGCGTTTTCACTGGAAACGTCATTTGAACGGGTCTTATTTTTTTTGCTCTTTGAACCTTAAAGGTTGACCCAAAGTCTTGTTCTCACGTTAATCTTAAAGACCAATGTGTTATAAGGCTTATTAATAAGCGGCAGTGTTTCTTTGCATATTCTGTCTGATGATTGTGAAGCAAATCTTTCAACACAGTAAAACAAAACTCAACTTAACACACTGGAAGAATAAAAACGAAAGCGGTCATGTTGTGAGCATCCTTCATTAAAACCTGAAATCCAGTCAGGTCCTAAATGTGTCACAACTTTATGACTCAATGCAATATTAGAAACAGTCAAAATATATTTTAATTATATGCTATATTTTATGATTGAATCTACATTTTACTGTATTGTTACTTAGACACACTCCCTCTTACACACACTCACTGACAAAAAAAACAAAACTGTTTGAAGCTATTTCAATAACTTCCACCTCATAATTCAGTAATTTATTATCAGGACGTTTAACCCCGTCCTTCAAACAGAGTAAATGTTCTCAAATCACGAAGATAAGATGTAAAACTTAAAAGTTTTCCTTCTAGAAGTTTCCCCATGTTGACATGCCTGAGGAGGCTCACTGCTAGCTGGATTAGCCTGACACACAAACATCAACAAGCCGCTCAGCAAACAGCTAAAGGCCACAAATACATACACTCAAACTGAATTAAAAGGGACTTTTGATTCAATACTGGACGATAAACTGTCGTTGTGGAAGACAATCCACAGAATGAACCATTAATATCCACAGTTGTTAGCTCCTTTAGCTCCCCGTCGGTCTGGATACGTGTAGTTAGCCTGTTAGCATCACAAACCTGATTCCTTCAGGTTGAGCACGTCCACAGACACCATGTCGGGTTTGTCCAGCGCGACCACCTTCCTCTCTGTCACCCCGGAGGGCACCACGTCGGGCTTTGGTCCGAGTTTTCTGGGGTAGTAGTCTCCGACATGGTGGTAGGAGAGCCCCGAGGACGTGGACATCATTCCGTCCATAGTGGGAAACCGCTTCCCGTCAGCGCCGGTGAGGAGACTCTGCTCGGCGCATGCGCAGAGTCATAAATCTGTATATCAGCAGTGAGTGAATGCAGAGTCAGAAGACCATCCACATGCTGTGTACATCTACACTGCTGGGACCCAATGAGGAGGCGCAGATGGGCGCATGCGCGAAGTCTTAGATCTGCGTGTCACCAGTGAAGTAAAGAGACAAAATCGATATAGATCTAGACTGCACGGATCTGGTGAAGTTGAGCTAAAAACACACTCAAATAGTCCGACAATATTGTAGAAAAGCTACATTTAATAAATAATTAAAGTAAAATAAAACTTTAAAAGTGACAATTGTTAAAAGTGGACTAATGCTGATGGTGGGAGTAAGTAAAGTAAGTAAAATTTATTTATAAAGCACCTTTCACAGAATGAAACACAAGGTGCTTTACAGCAATAAAAGCAGAAAGATTAAAAACAGAAATAAAGTTAATAACAATACAGAGGAGTAAAAACATATATACATAAACAAAAAGCAATAAGTAAAGTTGAGCGGCTACAGGTCAAGCAAAGGCCCGTCTGAATAAAAACCTTTTCAACTGCTCAATAAAAATTTGACATGAGTTGATGGATCTCAGCTGTAGAGGCAGAACAGTCCACAGTGTTTCAAGCAAGAGCTTGAAAAGCAGTAGCAACGGGTTTTTGAACTTGGTAACTTTTCTTAATCAGACCTGAGAGCTCTGTTGAGGGTATTGGGTGAAGGAGGTCGAAAATATACAAAGGTGTTTGACCATACAAAGCTTCCAAAGTTAGCACCAGAATTGAACCAACAAGAGATTTGACCAACCGAGCCAGAGCCTCCACACATTCAATTCCAATACAGTGAAGTCAGGAGTGTCCACAATGGTGTAAATCTGGGCAGAGAAAGACTTTATTTGTCTGCAGTTTAACCTACATTGAGGCTTACAGACCAACTGCAGAAAGAAACAATTCCCTGTTGTGTTTTATTTTTTTACCTGAACTTAGCTTAAGTCCAACCACATCCTTAGATTTAAACCTTCACTTAATCATTCAATGAGCTCCTGCATGTTTGTCCCACAGTGACATGAGTCCTCAAGATTCCATGCAATCCATTTTCGGTCCCTCCAAGTGCAGCAAAACAAACACACACACACACACTCTCCTGAGGGGGAGGAAATGTCTCCTCCCCCTCATCCTCCTCCATCCCTCCCAAAACATTCCTCTATCTGCTTCACGCTGTACAGCTGCCACAGAAAACTCAGATCAGCCTTCAGTTTTTCATCGGAGTGAACATTCCCAAGCTCAGACGCCTCACAGACACCTTCAGGATGAGCCGGGACACATTTGCCTCCATGCTGGAGACCCAGGTGGAGATGGCCAAGCAGCTGAGCGAAGAGGAGAAGGTGCACAGGTACAAAGGGATCCTGTACCCGCGAATCCTTTGTCCAGAGGATCACATGAAGGCTCTGGAGAGCTTCGTGGCCCGGGAGGAGGACGTCATGCTGGTGGCGTACCCTAAATGTGGTGAGTGATCCACAGCAGGATGCTCAGGGACACTCCTGACGGGGGCTTTCAACACTCACCCTCCCCATCAGGTTCCAACCAGGGAGCCTTGACCTGGTCTGATTTCATCTGAGTACACACTGTCTCCTCATCTAACCCACAAACATTCACACATTTGAAGCTTTAAACTATTTGGTGAGAAAATTTGGGGCAACATTTTTTTTTTTAAATTATAAGCTAATTGTAATTTATGTCATGTTTCCAAGCAGCAACATGCTTCAGGTTCTCGGGATTTCTGCTGAGGAAACATATTATTGTTCATGACTCTTGTGTATATCGTACTCTAAGAAATAAATGCTCAGAGTTAGAAGAAGGGCTTTGGTCTGCTGGATGCTGACGTGTTGACGGTCAAATGACAGTTTCCAGAAAATAGGAGCAGCCTTCAGTTGCGTGCGGCAGCTGGAAGACAAACGGGAAACATTGGGAGGAATGTGGCTCTGCAGGTAAAGTTGAACTTTGTGCAACTTTTTTCTTTCCTCATTGGGCAGCGCGGCGCTCACTATCTGCCCTCCACACCGGCACTGCCCCCCTAATAAACGCTGCTGCTGACGTTTAATCAATTTGATAGCTACGAAATATGTTTGATGTGGGCAAAGCCAGCAAGCTCTGCAATCACCTGCTTACCCGACCTTTGTGCCACTACAGCTGATTGGATCATTTCACAAATGGAGGCTGGAAAAAACAAAAAAAACAAGAAAAAAATCAATTTCGTCTTCTGTTCTCTGCTCTATGATGTGTTGCACAGATTTTAAAGAAATATTAGATTAAAATAAACATTTCCCACTTTTTTATATCAATTTACAAAAATGTGCAAGTCATTGTTTTTTTTTTAAAGTGTAAACATTGTCGACAATTCTAACTTTAATCTGAAGAAGTCAAAATGTCTTTTTTTATTTCAATCTAATTATCCTAACAAAGTAGTAAACACTCTTAATGAAGTCCATCCCATATTGCTACTTCAAGCTTAGTAAAGTTCTCGTTTTGATGATAATTACAGGTTGTTATTTTTTTTTTTTTTTTTTTTAAGAAAACTAAACAAAGCTGGTTTGTGGCTCATTGCCTCACTTTAAAAGTTTCTGTGGTCATTCATCACTCGGGTTTGTCCTTAAGTGAACACACCAACAAACCATCAGTTTTAAATGACAGCTTCCAGGCCTTTAAAATCTTGACGTCTGTCAACTGCCTTCAATTAAATACGAGCAACACAAAGGCTCCTGAACTTTCCCTCCAGAAACAGATTCCATCCATCAAACAGCATAATGGGTCTTTGAGTGACAGTGTTAAATCCTGCCTTTGTAATCTAGGTGTCTATTTTGAGCAGTCTCTGTTTCCACATCATTCCTTCCTGTCATCTCTTCACTGACCCCACAATACTTCTCTTGTTCTTTTTAAATCACTGCTGCTAACTTTGGAAGCTGTGCATGGTCAAACACCTTTTGTATATTGCCGACCTCCTTGTACTTCTGTGGAATTTTCTTCGTCTCTTTAGCCGAGACCCGTCGACTCCGGTCAAACATTTATGAGGCAGTTGAAAACCTTTTTTATTCAGACAGGCCTTTGGTTGACCTGTAGCTGCTCAATTTTACTTTGTTTTTTTTGTTTATGCATGTTTTGTTTTTTTTACTACTCTGTATTTTTACTGACTTTATTGATGTTCTTATCTTTCTGCTTTTATTGCTGTAAAGCATCTTGTGATTGTCATCTGTGAGAGGTACTACAATGATTTAACTACTTAGTTAAATGCCCCCGCCGGGGCAGAAACTCGTACCGCTGGCTCTGACTCTGATGAGAGAAGTGTTTTCTTGGAGGTTAGTGGGATGAACACACTAACAGATGGAGGTGTGTGTTGCCTTCGCTGTCCTCGTCTTTGTTTGTTGGATGTGAGAAAAAAGTGAAAGAAGCAACAGGCCTTTTCCAGCAGGTCTGCCAGAGCTGACGGAGGGGGGTAATGGGTGGAGGTGGTATTGATTAGGGATTACCGAGACCACTATCGGGATGGATACTGCACGAATTACTGATACTCGCAATACCATCCCTGATACAATTAGACAAGTGTTAGTTGACGCCATGTGTCAGTAGCAGGTAGAGAGAGGACGAGTGATGTTAGCGGTTTGGAGATTCCGTAATATTAATAAGAACGACAAAAGTAAGACGGACTTTATATTACGGTCCGACAAAATATCAAGAGGAGGAGGAAGGAAGTTCGTTCAACACCAGAAACTCCATCACAAGCAGATCTAACCCGACGTCGCTCAGTAGTTTAATTGCTAAGCACGTAAATCCAAGCCATGCCACATGCTAAAGAGTTCCAGGCTCACACACCAGCAATGCTACATGCTAAACATGATTAAAGTGACTGATACTCTCAATGCCAGCAGCTCAGTCCCTCGGTCTACAGTCTACAGTAGCATAGCGCAGAGCGGCGAGAGATGATAAGCTCTGCGCTAAGCTACTGTGAGACCTGAGGTCACGTAGCGTCGATAGAGGATGGTGGACGTGGTTCACTACTGCACACAGCCTTCACATATTATCAGTGTATGAAGTATGAATTAGCCTTTTTGGCAATTAATAATTACTCATATCAGTACTCCGTATCAGCAATTAGCTAAAGGTTAGTGTTCATACTCATCCTTGAAAAAAGTGGCACAGTTGTGTAACTAGTGTTTATAACCACATATCTGCAGACACGAAGGAAACACTCACACGCAATGACACTAAAAAAACAATAAAACAAGAGGAGCAAAGTCTGGGTCTGAAGCAGAGCAGTAAACATGAGTTTTAGGAGCAGTTTTAAAAGCAGACAGGTACCTTAACCCTGAGGAAAGAGGAGCCAGCGAGTGTTAAGTTTAGCCACATCCTCATCAGGAGACATTTGACTTCACGAGAACCTACCTTTTCATTATAACTGTCGTTAGCATCACAACAGCAACATAAAAAAACAAATCACATGCTTTCTAAAAATGGAAAAAAAGAACTAGATGAGGAGAAAAAAGGAGTAGCCCTAAAACAGATACCTGTGGAATCCCAAGTGTCAAAGCTCACACACAAACTTATTTCTGCTAATTAGGAATTGAACCACTCCAGAATAATAATTACTTTGCCATTAAAGTGACTGTAGGCAGACTTTTGTGGTATATTTCAAGCCTACATTTTTTGGTGTCTTCAAAAGGAGGATGTATATTCTAGGAGACAGGAATTCTTTTCTATATGATGTGTATCAAGTGTTTACGTCCGTCCTTTTAAGACAATTATCCCGGGTGGGGACTCCGGGAGTGAAGCCTGCTGCCATTGAGCTTGATTAGACAGGAAGCATTTTGGGTCAGCAAGTGAATTGTATTACGTTCCATTATCATATATTATCTTGTAGTGACACTTGGTCAGGATCGCAGGTTGACCTAAGAATTTCCCCTTTAGACTGATAACACCGGCTCTTTATTAGGGGGTATAAAAGCTCTTGACAACCTTGAGTTGATGAGAGTCTCAGATTTGTCAAGGAGGTTCCCCTCGTCTGAAATCCTGAATGCTCCTAACCTGCTAATAAACCTTTTTATACAAGAAAGAAGCATCTACGAAGTCCTTTTTCATCTCCTCCACACACGACCACCTGCACGAAAGATCTACAATACTTTAATTCATTATCAATGTATCTTTTTTATTTATGACAATAATAACACTAAGAGTGCCAGCTTGTGGCCTGGTGGGCTGGCTGCATTGTTTTCAGTGTTTGTGCTATTTATGTGGACTCAGACATCGTTTTCAAAAACGTAAACTTGTAAACACGAAACTTTCCTGAAACGAAAACACAAAAATCATGCGTTTTCACTTGAAGCGTTGTGTAAATGGAGTCTGTAGCTTCAGCTTTTTCTTTCTTCCTCTCTCATGTTACTCAAAAGGAGTCCCATCACTGGACTAGGACTCAGGTTCAACTTATTCAGTGTATGGTAAAGTGAAACATCGCTGAATGTAGCATGAGAAAGGAAAGAAGCTCGGTAAAGGTCCCCCAGTAATCTAAACCTTCAACAGCTTCACTAGAAAATGGCCCAGGGTGGCCTGAAGCAGCTCTCATTGTGAGCATTTTGTTCATTATTTTAACAGGTTGGTGTTCAAATTGCTCAGATTAACTTTAATTAAGCTTTTTTCAGATTTCGTTGATCTGCTTGAAATTATAAAAGTGTGTGTGACAGTATAGTATGAATTCAGGTAGCTGTATATTCACATAATATGATGAAATCTGACCCATCAAATACAATTTTGATGAGCTGATTTGGAGTTCTTGCGCCTTCAGGTTGGTTATGTTGTGTCTGCAGGTTTTAACTGGATGGTCGGAGTAATGAGGAAGATTATCACCGAGGCCAAGGGGGGGAAAACAGAAGCTAATCCAGTACCGCCTCTCATTGAGTTCATGGGACCCGAAGTGTTGAAGGTGCTCACTGATCAAATCGCATGTAAACCTGTTCCTATAACATCTATATTTACACATATAACATATAAACCTCCACAAATTGCATGCAAACCTCAAGATAACTAAAAATGGCATTTCCTTGTTGATGTCTTTGCAATGCTATTTACTGCTTGTGCACATCTTTCAGACCTGCTTGGATGTGAGATGTCACATGTTGAACAGTGATCATTTAAAGAAACTACAACATTTTAGATCAGGTAGCCATATAGTTCTGAACACAGTGTCCAGATTGTGATATCATCAGCATATTATAACATCTAACAACTGGTGTGTCAAAAGCAATGTGTGCGTGCGTACGTGACTCTGAAGGCTAACTAATAAAGTGCTTAAACCAACAAAGCGTTTAAAAGCACATTTTCCGCTGAGTCGTGAAATACGACACATGGATGTTCAAAAAACATTTTCTATATAGCTAAAGAAATCTAGAATGTATGTACTCACATTGTTAATGTTCAGAGCCCATTGTGTTCTGCCGCATGTGTGTGTGCTTTCAGTAATAAAATAAACAGCACCAACTAGTGGCCCAACAAGGAAACTACATGGTTTTCATTGTTTCTGCCATTGCCATGGAAACTGACATCATTTTCAGAACATTGCTGTGTAAACGTGAAACTTTTCTGAGACAAAAATGCAAACTGGTGCACTTTCACCTGGAACATCGCGTAAACGGGGGTTTACTCTCGTCTGAACAAAGATGCCATACATTAACATAACATTTTC
This sequence comes from Parablennius parvicornis, assembly GCA_900302745.1. NCBI lineage: Eukaryota > Metazoa > Chordata > Actinopteri > Blenniiformes > Blenniidae > Parablennius > Parablennius parvicornis. The sequence continues at coordinate 4,391 of OMNM01018186.1, read as the reverse complement.
ACGTAATGTTGAAAAATTGTGCAAATTGATTTGTCACTTTATTGTTTTGCATGTGGTTAAATAGTTAATGACTGAGATGAGCATTCTGCCTTCAGTGTTGGGACGCTTCATGGTGTCAATATTGTGACTGAGTTTTCTCCTCTAAGGCCACAGACCAGAGTCCATCTCCGAGGTTTCTGGGGACTCATCTTCACCCCGACAACATCCCACAATCCTTTTACCAAAACAAAACCAAGGTCAGTTTTTTTTTTTATTTCCCAGAGGTTATCAAAGATTTTCCATCTTCAGTATCGACTGTTGTGTAAAAGTACCAGTGGTACCAAGTGGTTATTGTATTGACAATGGCCACATGTCTGAGATGTTGGAGGAGGAAGATGCTCTATAATCTGGTGTTACTGTAATGATGTGATATATTTAAAATTCTGGATGTTCAAGTGGTATCATCCAGCTTTTCAACATTTGCACATGGTCTTGTTGGGCCAGAAACATTTTATTCAAATTCTCTTGCTTTTCCTTTATTTCCTCCATTTGAATATTGGATCATATGAGCTGCATTCAGATTCTGCTGTGTCTGTGTGAGCTGGACTGGCTCCACCCACTCATGCCCACCTTGAGAAGAGAAGGAAGTACTTCCTCTGGAGGTGCCGTGTGCCAGAGCAGAGAAGCCTAATTGTGGGAGGAGTCAAAGGGAGGGTTCTCCTTGATTGGGATTGGCTAAACCCCCAATGACACTATATAGAGTTTGATTTGTGATTGGCTCGTTGGAGCAACACACTTTTTAAAAACTGAAACAATCCAGGGAGAGAGAGGACAGACTTTCTTCACTTCTGGGGCGTCATGCCATGTATGTGGGTGATTTATACTTTTGGAAAAAAAATTTAGAAAGTGAATTTTGCATGATATGACCCCCTCTAATGTTAATGACATTTGGAGACTTTTGTTTTAATTTGTGACATTACTCTCCTCCAGTTTGAGTTTCAGCAGCTCTGCGGAAGAAAGTGAGATATGTCTTCTTCTTTTGGTCATCTTCTGCAGATGTTGGTGGTCTTCAGGAATCCTAAAGACACATTGGTGTCTTACTTCCACTTCACCAACAAGAACCCGGTTCTCCAAGGTGGACAGTCCTGGGAAACCTTCTTCTCTAAATTCATGAGCGGAGATGGTGAGACAATAGTTGCCATACCAACCAACGTTTCAGGATGAGACCTGTGGGAAACTCCTAGAAGTGAGCTTAAAGAGCTTCAAGTCACAAACTGGATCTAAATATGAGCTGGCAGATATAACGCTGAAAGCAGCATTCGCATCAGGAAGATGATCTGACCCCGTCCTGGAGCTGAAGTAGGGAAAGTTATTCAGAATAACAAACTGTTGTAGTTCAAAGCATTGGCTAGCTTGGAAGCTAACATGGTTAGCGAACCCCATTACCTTTGGACTCAGCAGTCAAGAAGTAAAACTCAGGACTCGGTTTGTGATTCGAGACTCAATTAAAATTCTTTGTCTTTGTAACAAGCAGCTTCTTGAAGGAGAAATGTTCCTCTTGATAAGACGTCGTGCTTCTTGTGTTCAGTTCCCTGGGGCTCGTATTTTGATCACGCCCTGGCCTGGGACAAAAAGATGGACGACCCCAACGTGATGGTGGTCACCTTCGAGGAGATGAAGCAGGACCTAAACCAGACCATCCGTCAGGTCTCCAGCTTCTTCGGCTTCAGCCTGACGGAGGATCAGGTGCAGACGATCGTACAGGCGAGCACTTTCAGCGCCATGAGCAAGACCTCCACCAACTCACACGGCAACATGGCAAACGTGTTCTTCAGGAAAGGTGCTCACGAGATGACAAATCTGAACACTTTCGTCCACGACC
>OMNM01018183.1:12936-28264 GCA_900302745.1 Parablennius parvicornis | reverse complement strand
GCAGCACATTTCCCTTCCTTTTTTTCCCGACATCTCTCCATACATCCACTCATTGATTTTTTTTTTTTTTTTTTTAGAAAAAGTGTTGCACGTTTCTGTTCATAGTCCATAAGGAGCGGTTTGAGAGTGCATTTTGGCAGTAAAGTTAAGTCTTTATTTTAGGTCGGGTGCGTCGACAGCCAGTAGAGTTGATGGGTCAAACCAGACGGCCATGATTTTTGAGGATAGTAGAGTCCTGTGCTCTTCTTCTTCTGCTCCACCCTGCTTGTCCCTCGCCGCCAGCACGGTATAACTTAATCATCACATGCCTGAGGCACCGAGTCCCATACTGGCGGTGTGGCTCATGCAGGGCAGCGTCTGAACAGTCTTGGGGAAGTCGTGGGTCAGGATTCGTCCATTCTCTCCGCCGCTCCCATTGCCGCTCATCCGGGTCAGGGTGGAACAGCGCATGGCGTCATTGATGGATTGCTGCCAGAGACAAAGAGATGTGACAGTCAGCCTGCAGACCACGCTTCAGTCAGTGGCACAAATATGTACTAACTCCTAAACAGAACTGCTAATGAAACACTTAAAAGCTAGCAGCACACAGAAAAAAAAAGACATTACTTTCAGCATCTCTGGTTATTATCAAAAAAAAAAAAAAAAGGTACATAAGCGTCTATTTATGTTGCTCTCTGAACGTGGTGCAGGGATGCTGAGAAACTGAGGCGCAGATTGAGCTGTTAGGAGTCATAAGGTGCAGGTTTTTAAGCTCTTTATCAGGGACGGAATGATGCTCCTGGGTGGTAAACTGTGGTGCTGGCCATTATGCATTCAATGTCCTAATTTGTAATAGGAGGAGCAGAGCGAGATGTGGGCAGAGAGACAGGAGCCAAGGCTTCACTCAAAGATTTAATAGCTTCATCCTATAGTCGCGTGCAATAAAAGCCACTGGGCTCGAAAGCTGACCTAATGATGTGCGGTGCTCGTGTGTGTGTGTGTGTTCATGTGTGTCAGTCCGCATCCCCCCCTATTTTAAAGCTGATTAAATTGGGCAAAGTGAGTCCGATCCAGAGTAACCGGTAAGTGCAGCACAGGGATTGGAGAATTACACCGGCCTCTAATTGGAACAGTGTTGTTGTTTCTTTCAAGCCAAACAGCATAAAGGAGCCGTCGCACTAATAGGCTCCTCTCCAGTCTCATCAGCATACTGATCAGGTGCCTTTCTGCAGACTGATGAAAACATATGAGATTCACACAGAAGATCCCTCCTCGTCTTGGCCTTGCCTTCATTTTTTGAGCCTGTTTACTGCGTGCCCCGAGGGACTTTGATGTTGGGACGGGTAAATCAAAGGTTGCTGGTTGTAAATTGATCCATAAAACAGATGAGTAACGGCTACGAAATCACAGCTGCTGGAGGAGAATCCTCACTAAGCATAACAAAAGCAACATGTCTTCACTTGGATGTCACGAACAGGCAACAGTTTTGAGTTAGACCGTTACTTGGTTAAAGCAGGGATGGAAACACATGCGTGCCGCACCGGGCCTGCCTTATGGTATACATATAAACGATGTTCACCACAATGGGTCCTGCGTTTGCGAGACAGTCAGCGAAAAGGGAGGAGGAGGAAGGAGCAAGGGGAGAGATTTGCTCAGAGCGACAGAGGTAGATAGATGTACCACTGTGATTTAAATTGCCTTTATACCTCTGAAATGCTGGAAAAGTAGGCTTCAGATTAATGTAATGAATGTAGTAATGGGATATAATAGGCCTGCTATGTAAGCTGAACCCAAAAAAAGTGAAATGTGTAGTTAACACACTCCCCGCCGTAAAATGTAACTCAGAAAATGAATTCAGTAACTTTCAATGTGAACAATTTTCCCCTTGTGAAAACCAAGGATGACTAAAAAAAAGAAAAAAAAAGATATATGCTATGAAGCAATAATGCATGAATATCTAGCTGATGGGACTAAAGCACATTTGTTGAACATGTATAAACAGGCATAAGGGCAATTTAAAAATCAAGTGATTCAACCACACTGCGGGAGATCGGTGACATAGAGACGGAGCGAGGGAGCGGCAGAAGTAGAGAGAGGTACAGGTACAGGAGAGCTTTGGCACTGCGGTGGAAGCCGTGAGAGGCCATACTGTGATCACGGTTAGATGGGAGGAAGAGGTGGAGGCAGATGTCATCATCATCATCATCATCATCATCATCATCATCATGGCTTGATCACAGCGTTTCCTACCCCGTGGCTGTGCTCTGCCCTTATATCTTAACAGTGTTGTTGGCGTACAGGCCGTAGCTCTGCAGCTCTGTGTAGGGGGCGCTAGCACCACTGTCTAAGGCTGAGCAGTGAAAGGCCTGAGCGGCTGAGGCGGCAGCAGCCCGCGCACTGGACACCTTCATTCGGCGCGACTCGGTCCTGGACTTGTAGCAGAACTCCACCAGCGCCACCAGCATGGCCAGGCCCAGGCCTCCGATCAGGATGTAGAAGACACCCGCCACATTGCTGAGGCTCAGAGCGCTCGTCTTGTCCTGGAGGAGGATTAGAAGGAAAAAGAGCAAAAGAGGCCGAAGCAAGAGGTGAGGGGTGATATTGGCCACAAAACAGACATATGACATAAAACCTGAATAACACACACCTCATACAGAAAAAAAGACATAGATTGAAAACAAACACACTCAAAACCACGCATAAATACGAGTACAAGCACATACATATTTTCTTACATCATTTCTTTCATTTTTTATTCTAAAATGAGCTGTAACTACTGTTTAACTTTGACACCTTTAATGAATTACATTACAGGGAGTTTGTCCCCTTTATTTCCATGATATGTTTACTTGTGACTTTCTATCTTTTTAAATCCATTTTAAAAACTATTGTAATTTTAACTATAGCTAACTCAACTCTTGGGTCATCTTAAAACATCTTTTAGACCGACAAAATAGGATTTATTTCTTTTAAATTGTGGACTAGAATTGTGTCCCCACTATGAAGACAAGTCCTCTGTTCACACTCATGCACACAAACTAATTAGGCACACAAAGTCACACAAGTACAGGGTAGACAAGATTATAAGAGAAAAAAAAATACACACAATTACAAAACATTAACAATAGTTTCAGAGGCCTGTCTCACAAAGCTGGATTTAAAGCATTAGCTGCATATCTTTGGATTTATCTCTTCCTTTCTGATCCCAGAAAAATAGCGAAAGCTGGCGCGGACCAAATCCAGAGTTTCTCTACGGGGCTTAGGATTCATCCATAAACCATCATGATTAACATTTGTACGGGATCAGAGAACAGAATAATAATAATTATAAGGTAATGATGTAACTTTAGTAGAACAATAGGCAAATTATTCATACAATTTCATAGATGTGCAATAAAGTTTGTTCAAAAAAAATAATTTTTAAAGTGTGTTGAGTCACACTACAAACCGGTGCAGAGGACTGGAGTCTTATTAGCACCTAACACATAATTTCCTATAAATACTAAAACTTTCAAAATGTATTTTTCTGTTGATGCTTTCCCATATGTCCTCCTGAGTTTCCTACATAGTTTGAAGAACAGCTCGTGTTCAAATCCAATAATTATGGATATATTTATTGCAACGAGGAGCTTTCAGTGAATAATAGAGGCTGTTGAATTGTTCTACAACTGCAGAAACAGACTCTGATGCAACTTTGTGACCTGATGGCACCATCTTTAAAAAAAAAAAAAAAAAAAAAAAAAGGAAAAAAAAAAAGGAAGATAAGTCTACAGAGAGAAAATTAGCTCCTGGTGATTTATTCAAACTACATTTTTGGTCAAAGTCATTTTGATAATTTAACAAATCATGCTCGGCGCGGCGCTCCTCTCTATCAACACGGGGAATGTTAATGAAATATTTTAATGCTGTTTTCTCTTGAATTTATTCATGAATCTTTTTTTTTCCCCTCACTTCACTGGAGGAGACAAGTAACTTCTTTGTTTGCTACACGCATTGCAAGATCAGGAAGTGATTTGAGGAAGTAGTGGCCATAACGGTCTTCACATTGTGCAAACTGGACACGACTTGTCTCCGTCAACAAGTCGCAAGTCGAGAAGTGTTTCAGCCGAAGTCTGAATAAAACTGATTCTCCCAGACATGTTGGTAAAGGTAATGTGCCAATCTTGTAATTTTTTTTAAATCTATAAAAGCATTCATTGAACTGCAAATTCTCACTTCAAAATACGATGATTCATACGATACATGACAATAGGAAACAGCATAAGAGCCAACCCCTCAGAAATCCACAATTAACTGACAAGTCAATATTCTCATTGCAACACACACAAATGATCCAGAGGTGGAAATAACTAAAAATATTTCTGAATTTAGAAACTTTTGAGAAAGTTTCTAAATTCAAGTTTTTTTGTTATAAGCAAACTATATGTGATAGGTCCATGAAATTTGGTTATTTTCACTTTAACTCGTAAATTTTCCAATTTCCCAATAGGAAATTCAAAATTTGTCATTGTTCGGGTGTTGTTTCTCCTTCCGGATATTGGAATTTATGATTATCGTAACCTGACGACCTCTGAGCCTGGCTCTGCAAAGGTTTCTTCCTGTTATGGGTGTTTTTCCTTTCCACTGTGACTTATGCTTGAACATGTGGACTTGTTGGGTTTCTCTCGTTAAAAAGCACATAGAGATGACTGTGTTGTGTTTGGTGCTATATACATAAAGTTGAATTGAAATAATCATTATATAATCATTTTATAATAATCAAGTCATTAGCTGTGCTGCGTGTGGAAAAATCGCATTAAAGGCAAAATTTGACAATCCCCCCCCGCAAAATAAGAGAATGAAATAAAAAGCCAATTATTGTTAAGGATAGTCTGTAAAACAGTAAGTTCATACTGTTTCTGATCTTTTTAGCTCACCTTTTTTCAATTGTCTTTATTTATAACATATTTTCAAGCATCGGTTTGGCCTTCTTCAAATGTAATATTTGAGGTGGGCTACTTTGTCGTATTTTGGTACTTTGTCGTAATGTTGATCTTTCAGAAGTTGTATTAGTGGAGTCAGAAAAACCTCACTAGAATTACTCTGTGGGACAGGCCTCATACACTGAAAACTGACTATGAGCTAAAATAAACCTTTCGCACTGTTGTCACAAGAACCATTTCATACAAAGTTCATATGAAGTCTGAAAATACTTGTGCTGTTTATCATTCAGATTTAGTACAGATTAAGTACATAGAGACGCCACAACCCATGTATTCATGCAGCAGCACTGAGTGTTTAGTTTGACACTTTATATATCATGATACATATTATATTATGTTATTCGTCTCAATCTCAGTGGCAGTTACTTACACTTATTCATAGTGCTTTGGGTGATGTAATTTAAAAAACTAACATTAGATTAACAAATATTAGCTATGAATTGGAGTCTTGAGTCTATGCCTTATTACTATATACAGTAAATAGTTGTAGTTATGTGTGGATGGGTAACATTATTATGTGTCTTCAGACATTTAAGAAACATACATAACATATAGAAATCAGGATTTTTGGTGTTTTGTAGGTATATAGCTCAAAATGATTATTTTCCCCATGTATTATATTCATACATCATATTACTTGATATCAATAATTCATCTAAAAATTGTGCTTACAGCAGGACAGGTGGGTCAAACTATGTGCAATAAAGAAGATTATTCTTCCTCTGTGGTTTGAATCATGCTGTTTCATAGTCACCAAATTCTAAGAAGAACATGGAAAATGTTCTAGTCGGAGAAAAACAGTGTAAAACAAAACAAACAGAACAAAGTGAAGAAGTGCTATATTCCTTCTCACTGTAAACTGCTGAGAGTTGGTAGATGGGATTGTTTGAGAAAGTTTGTGAAGATTTCTGACTTTGAGGATAAAAATGCTTTGAAATATAAAGGATAGGATAGAAGTACAGAGAAAATAGTAAAAAAAAAAAAAAAAAACCCACCTCATTAAGAAGAATGGGTGATTTGATGCTGAAAGCTATATGAGCTACATTAAAACTTACTACGAGTATATATTTACTTTTTTTTTTTTTTTTTTTATAAAAGCTTTCTTGAAATGCATTTTTTTGCTGTCAGGATGTAAACACAAAGTGTTGTATGATCTGTCTATCATGGACCAAGCACTTCATAGCACATGGTTTGACCTGTCCGCAGGATGGACACAAAGGGCATACAGAGGTATCCAAACCTCAGAAACTAAAGCTTTCTCCTGGAAAAGAGCATATTTCCAAATGACAGGAAGCATGCACATAGGGTGACATACTTGGTCAAAAGTTGGGATTTGTTAAAGGAGTTGACAGAGTTTGCATCCATACATGCACTTGGGTGGGGTTATGATCGGGGGGCCAGAGGGCAGGACAGACAGATCGACATGTTTGACGAGTTCAAAGAGAGGAAAAGGGCTTCATGCCTTCATCTGTTTCCCTCACTCCATTCAGTTATTTATTCTTTTCCTCAGGCACGAGTTGTGTTCTAACAAACTGCTTTGAGAGTGATTAATAATTAATCTACAGTACAAACCCAAGGATATCATAACACTTGCTATTTCTTTGTCTGAGTTTAAAAGGGTCGGATAATCTATTCGGGGAGGATTTATTCCACCTCGATGGGATATGTAGCCTATGTATGTGACAACAACTCATGTTAACGATCCAAAAGGAACCCGCCACACAATATTTATTTACACTCTGTTAATGAACAGCAAGTCTCTGACAACACAAGCTTCTCAGTGGGAAGAAACAGACACCAGAGCACCACCAGAGTACTGGCCCAAATATAAGACTCCGTTTGTGGGAGTCACATATTAGAAAGAGTGGGATCATTTCATTTTAGGGGAACAGGATCTTGTTTTTGGATCTCATGACATGGGAGACAGTCATTGCATGAGGCCTGTTAAGATTTAGCATACTGAAACTAACATTTTAGTGGAACTATTTCAACGTAAATCTAATTTACAAACTAGAAAAAGAAACAAAAAAGGAAGAATACCAACAACTAACAAAGCATAAAAAAGCTGCATTCAGGGGAAGTGGGAATCTTTCTGGGGACATTTTTTTTTCTTCCCAAACAGTAATTATGATGTACTGGCCCTCCCTCACTCACTCTGCCTCTCTCCACAATACGACTGCAGCTTTGATGATGAGCGATAAAATCAAAGTCCCTTCCAGCAGAACTATTAGCAGTGAATGACAATTATCTCACGAATAGATTTATTTTGTGTAAGACAGTTTCTTGCGGGAATGTGGAAAATGACTATTCATATTCATATGGTGTGAGATCTAATCTGCTTCTGCACTACAACACAATGCAAACAGTTTTCTCTGAAGGCACAAAAAAAGCAACAAAAAAAAAAAACAGCGTGTCTGCTAAAATTCACCTTTATGACCAATAAAACAGATTCTTACAAAAACAGTCCTGAACATCTGCTCATTAAACTTTAATGCATTAGTCATATTAAATTGGCTTTAAAAAATACATCTACCTGATTTTTTTCAGGATTGGGTTGTTTGGCTATTTTGTTGTATCAAATATTTACCAATTTTAAAGGTTTAAAAGGCCAAATATGGTTGTAGCTCTGAGAAATCAGACAACTTTATTGCTAAGACAACTACTTCCACATTAATATAAAAATGTTGAAACTCTTTTTGATGCTGTCTGTGATTAATAAAGGAAAAACATGAGGATATTTATTAACAAAACCTTATTTTCATTTAATGTGTGATAAATTCAAAAAATATGGAAGCTTCGCTATTTGAATTGAATTATATGAACTTTTCCACTTTGCATTCAAATTGGGTTTTTTTTGTTAAACTGTCGTCTTATATTCAGGCCAATACGATGGTGCTGCCAGAGCCACATGGGGAGCATCGCTCGGTGTGAGAAGAGGCTGAGGGCTGGACTCGGGACTGGTTCAGGATTGGGGCGGGGGTAATGCTGGAAGGTGCTGTGAGGTGACGGGGTTTGGGGGTGGAGACTAACCTTTCTTCCGGAGTCCTTGCTGCCACACTCCCCTTTATCGTACCACCATTTGTTTTTCAGTTTGTCTAAGACGGCTTGCTCATTGAGTTTCAACACCGCTAGGTTTACTGGGATTCTTCCAACCATAAGGAAATAACATAAATAACATATTATATACCATGTTATTTTATGTTATTAAATCAGAAACACACAGCAGCAAATACATACACCATTTATATGCTTGAGCTCGATTAAAAGCAAATTGCACACATATCATATCACACACACCACAAACACACACAATAAATAGCATAGAAACCATTAGAAATGAAAGAGTCAAAAGTGATATGCATTAATACTCCATCTATCTCTTTTGGCTTGCTCCCTAGGGCAGTAGATGTGTATTACTATATCACTTTGGATAACCGGCACACACTGCTTACCCTCCTTTATGCAGCTTTTTATTATGTGAAAAGGCAAAATGTGACAAAAAAATTGCCTTTAAATTTGACTATAGCCCCAAAATTGAAGCGCGTGATCTTGTAATATCGCCAGCCACAAGGGGTCTAACTGGTGTAATTAGCAATCAGTTATCAAATTCCAACTACCCCTGTTCATTTGTAAAGCTGCAGACATGATACAAAAAGTCCCCTCTCTGTGGTGTACAAATTCCTCCCCCACGGGCCAAATAATCACCACCCCCCTTTGGCACTTTTTGCTTTGCTCTTTCCTCGAACCATGGAGAGATTAAGTGCTGCCGGAGTGGCGGTGGAGCGCGGGGAACTGCCGGTTACCCCCTATCCCTGGCCCGCCCCCACTCCCGGTGGTGGTGGGCTACCCGCAGGGTTTATCAAACTGGCTCTGACCTTGGAGTCCCCGCCCCCGCTGCCGCATTCTCCCTTGTCGTACCACCACTTGTTTTTCAATTTGTCCAAGAGGCCCTGCTCGTTCAGTTTTAACACTGCCAGGTTTACTGGGTTTCTTGAAGATAATATAAAACGATAGCAATTAGGAGACAGTCTATGGGACAAGTATACTTGTATGGTGGTGGTGATCATGACAACACTGACACTCCTGCACTTAGCTACTGACATGAGGCAGGAGTACTTGCTTTCGGATGCACGTGTTAGCTGTATACTTGCAATGGGCTGAAATGCTGTGGGCCCTTACAGTAATAGTGCCAGGTTTTACCAAGCAGGCAAAAAGAGGGAGAACCAATCGATATGAATGGAGATGCTTTGGATGCTTTAGGTGGTAATTTCCTTTCAGCTGCACCAGCATACAGATTGCTATGGTAACCCAGCTGTTGATACGTTCAATATAACAGGATCTTTGGGAAATGAAGCTTGTATTGGTTAATATAGAACTATCAAGGAAGTCAACAAACAAGTTCAGTTACTAAACATGCTGAAAGGAAATTTACATCCACCTATAGCTTCAGCCATGCAAACCATCTCTTCACTAGTAGCTCTCGCTCTTTCTGGTGAGTGTGTATTCCCTAGAGCTGTCCGGCTGAGGACATAGATTCTATCCATCTCCAACTCACAGAAAGGCAGAATCTGCAATCAGAATTTGCATAAGCGAAGTGAAAATTACAGCCTGTGCCAGACTGTCTGTTTCCTTTGAATCAGTGTCAATTCTTATGTGGAGTGTGATGATTTGGTGTGGTAATATTCTACCTCTCTCTCTCTGGGAGACACAGAAGAGTCTCTGTCCCAAAAGCTTGAGTGCAGCTGTAGGGAACACGGGTTTGCTCGGGACCAGTAAAACCTCAGACTTCTTTCTTTTAGTCCGAGAAAGAATTCAAAGTATGAATGTTCTGGTTACTAGTGGGGTGTCAGTTAGTTTGGCCGGTTAGGTTGTGGTGAACACAAAGCAGCTAAGAAAAGCTACTGAATGTTAGTGGGATGGGGACATCTGCCAGGTAAATATATGGAGGTGGTAGACATATAGTACATGTAGAAGTGGAGCAAGTAAGAGTAAAAATTCTTAGAAAATGTTATACAAAGCAAAGCATGCTCAGTGAAGACATTCCTGTAAAACAAATAGTTATTTCACCAGCACGCTACAGTCAGACCTGCACTGCATCATGGGTAACAGTCTATATATGAAAGAGCTACAAAGCACTTAAATAGGAGAAGAAGGAATGATTCAGAGAGCATTGGTATCAGATCTCTTATCATCCCAGAACTAATATTCTATACCCTGTTCAAGCAGATTCATTAACAATGCATTGCAGGTATGATTGAAGTCAGCTCTTTAAAATAACGGGTCGTTCACACATGCCGACATCTTGGTGAGCATAATTGGAAAACTTTCTTTTAGCATGATTGGAAAAAAAAAAGAAAAAGAAAAAAGTTTGAATCATTTCTGATTGGCATGCTTAAGCAGTACTCATCCAATTATGAATGTTTGTTATCTGCTAATGAAACTCCGTATCGGAACATCTGTGAATGACCACGGTGGCATATTGAAAATAAAACACATCATCCAGTTAATAATAAACTCAAAGAGAGGGAGATAACGGGGGCCATCCTCGGCTGTTGTAGTTCTGGACCAGTTGGATCACCAATGCGGCACATTTGATGTATGCTATGCAATTTGTCCAAACTTTAAAACAAGAGCATGTGACTAAAAGCTTTGGGAAACATCTCTTGTCACTATCCTGACCTCTGGCTGTCGAACAATCTGGATCTGAATGAATCGACAGCGAGTTCGAATGAGATCTTCCCATATGGCTCCTTTCATTAAAATAAATGAGGCCTATTAGAGACAGATTAAAAGCCTCAGATGCCACCCGCTTCTGCGCTCTCTGTAGTTGCAGGAGAAATATAACTGGGAAGTTGGTTAAGGTGTTAATGTGATGTGAAATGACAGCTGCTGCTCTTGGACATCGGTGGCTGAAGTACCATCCAGAATGAATTATCGTTCATTACGTCAATTATCACATCAAACGTGGTAAATACGTGTTCAACTCTACTGACTTCACATCCAAGGTGTGAGCCCTGGCTTAAGTGGGAGAGTAGCCATATGCCAAGGATCGTTGAAAGACTAAAAAGGACACTTCAGGCATTCTGATGGTCTATGAGATGCACATTATCATTTTGTATTGGTTGTTTCTGTGTGTTTTTGGGGGATGCTTCAATTTTGAAGCAAGACTGCATAAAACTGGAGTACAAATGCTTCAGAACATGATTACAAGGCAGGACTGTCCTCTTCAAGCCGAGCTTAAAGAGGCATCTCTTACACTTCTGCTAGTGCTCACAAGTCAGCTGCGAATTGGCTGCATAAGTACATTCAACATGGCTTTGAATGGTTAAAACAGACTTTATGATGTTGTGAATGATTTTGCAATGTGTACAAACGAAACAAAAAAAAAGGATGGCAGAGAAAGGAGTGTTCTGTATGAACAAAACCATGAAATTATGTTTTCTTATGGAGTAAAAAAAATGCACACCTGAATAATAAATGCATGAAATCTCATGAAAAAGAGAAAGGAATTGATCCAAGTATGTATGTGGGCGTACATTCAATGCATACATGAAAAGGATGGAAGATGATTCTCACATACAAGATCCAATAAAAGTCCCTGTAAGGGCTTTTATCCAACCGCTTTGCAGGAGCAGGGTTTTACCTGAGAGGGGAGCCCTTCGGTGTGGCAATTCCATACCCTTTAGAGTCCAGGTTCCCTCCCACCTTCATAGTGTCACAAGGTTTCCTCTGTTCGATGTACTCATTCATTGTAGACTCCAGCAGGTAGGCATACTTGCCCTTGGACTTCCTGACTCTCATTACACCCTCATCCGTCGTCCGGACGAACACAGACGGGTCCGCAGACTTCATGTAAGACCACATTTTCTCAAACACAGCGATCTTCGACCTCTGGCAGCCCCAAATGTTAAAAACAGAAGGACGGGAGAGCAGAGAAAAAGACAGCATTTGATTAAGTACACATTTTATCATGAAGTTAAAGAACAACAAAACTAGGACTTCTAGGATATTTAACATGCAAAATCCCTATGGCGACATTTTAGATGCAGAATAGTTTTTGCATATAGTTGCTTCTGAATTGTTGTTGAGATAAAAATTGGAGTTCGGGTCTCCATCTGATTGGTCAGATATGTTGACATGAAGAACATGAATGCACAATGCATGCAAATATGACATGACGTTTGCAGTAATGGTAGAGTAGGCCATTCATAAATAATCTATAAAAAATTCAATACAATCAACCAATGTGAGGAAACAACAATTATAAAATCATCTTAAAGATGTTTGTGTATTGTGCTGCATTTACCACCTCCACATGCTCATTTCTATTCAAGAAAACAAACCAACAGCTCTCTGACTCCCTGTCTCATTATGCCACTTTGTTACAACAAATGGTGCAGTGAGTCACTTGTATGCCTGCTCAGAGCTCCGTCCAACTAAAGAAAGAAAGAGAAAGAAAAGCAGCAGGTGCTCTTACCTGGTTACCTGGTTACTTTCAAAGACCCTCAATACAGAGCAGTGTAATTGATGAAGCTGTCTCTTTAAGCAAGTGAATAATATCACCACCTACACTGCTCTTAGCAAGAAAACAGAACAAGAGATAATTTGGTTTTCGACCTCTGGAGGCAGTGATTAGTGTGAAAAAACGTGAAGTTCAATGTGTTCAAAGTGACGACCGAAATGCAAAATTAAAAATACCAGGAACCACTTTCTTTCTGCATCCAACTAAATAGTTTGGAAAATTTAAGTTGAGAACTATGTGGTAATATCATCCCTTTGTCCCAATTCATAATGTAAAAATAACGCAATCTTTGTAATATGCTGACATTGAATGAAAATTAAATTTCTCACACACCCTTTGAAAAAAATGTGATTTATAAAACAAGAGTGAGGAAATTAGGTTTGATGCTAAATTAAGATGCCTCTTCTTAACTGTAAAGTAGACATTCAAGCCCGTTATATAACGGTAATGGCGCTGTTAGTCATTTCTGTGCTGATGCCGGTAAAGTGTTATGCTCAAGTGCTTCACTCTGAAGCTCTCCGTGTCCCTGCCTGCATTCGTGTGTCAGGGAAAGATGCTTCGCCTGCTCCCGTTCAGCTTTTAACTGAAACACCATGGAGACCAGTTTACCAGCGAGCTAGCTCAGTTACATCTGTGCACAAAACTGACATGATGCAGAGCTGCCAACTCGACAAGCATTCGCACATTTGATTCAAAACTCACGCTCTCCAGCCACACATTTCACCAATCGGCAGCTTTATAACTCGGTAATGGACTGAGTGGGCCTAATGTGCTCATAAAAAAAGGTATACAGTTGGGTGCAAACACACATGTGGAAGCTTATCTGAGAGCAAAGTTGGAAAATAACATAATGGAGGGGGTTTGACTTCGATCACACAAAACACTGTAAGGACTTAATGCTAAGAAATTAATTTACAACAACTGCAAGTCTCACCATCTTTTCTGAATCCTCTCTATTGCTCTTGTTTGACCCCATAGCTTTGGCTTCATGGTATATGGCATTTTTTGTTTTGCCAAATTCAGGTTCAATTGCTGTGACATTCTCACGTTTGCACTCCCCCACACCATTAGGCGTTAATACCCGCAAAAGCATCATCTGAATACTCCTGTTGGTGTGTGACATCTTTCGTACTATGTTTATTCGCTGATCACATTCAAAACAAGAGTGTCTCTCTGCATCAGCACATCTGATAATAATCAATTATCAAGCTTGTAAAAAAAAAAAAAAAAGAAGAAAAAAGTCCAATGTGAGCCCTTCACTGCAAACACGTCTTTTGCACGTGACAGAGTCGAGAACATGCAGAACGCTGGCCCTTGACCGAATTCGATACATGGCAACAGAATTTGAAATTTAGTTTTAACGAATAAACCCTAACATGTGCTAATATATGCTACATGAAAGCCTGATTGTATTAAGTGATGAAAAAAGATAATTCTGTATATAATTCTGACAACTGTACTTCTTATCATGCTCTTACAGCCTATTTTATAAATATATTCATCCTCGATATATGTCTTGTATTACAGGTAATCAAAACACATGTATTAGTTCTGTAACTTTTTTTTACAAGGGTTCCTTCTCAAAATTTACAAGCATTTATTTGCATGCAATCGCTCTTTGTGAGATACATGAGCAAACATCAATGAAGCAAACAAGCAACCAATCAATCAATCAAACTACAATACAATCAATCTGAATGATTAGAGCAGTCATCTCCCCAAATTGCTCCCAATAGATGGATTGAGCTCCTTGCATGTCTGTGGTTAGCAGTGTAAAGCGCTTTGTGACGACTCAAATAGTTGAAAAGGTATAATAATATAAGTGAGCACTTGCATGTAACATATTCTCCAAACAATACGCTGCAGTAAAAAGTTGAAAGATGGAAATACAAATAACTGCAATTATGGCAAAACCAGATGTTCTTTAACCAATCAACTGATAAATGCTAAACTCTGCCATCACCAGTTATTAAAAAAAGCAAAAACAATTCAATGTCTGCATTTGTCAGTCGTAGTTTTCTGTGCCGCTTGTCACAAGTGAAGTATGTATATAATCCAGCGTTGCTGTTCCTAATCTCATCTCACTGGTATTAACGTGATTGTTCAGCGAGTTGTATTTCCTCCTGCCAGTTTTCACTGGCATTACACAAGTGGCTTTTTCCTCTGATGCAGACACCATAAATGAGACAGATTTGTCACAGGGGTTTGCCCAAACGGTAATAAGTAAAGCAAATGTGTTAACTGTGGCTTGCTCACCCTGAAGAACTCTTTGGTGGAGCCGGCATCCAGCGTTCCATAGGCGATCTCCGTCTGTTTAGCCAAATCCTCGGCGCTCTCTATAGGGGACACCATCCTCTCCACAGTCAGGAAGGCAGCCAGGTTGGCAGTATAGGAGGAGATGATGATGAGAGTGAAGAACCACCACACGCCTCCAACAATGCGGCCTGACAGAGAGCTAAAAACAGAAAGGACAGGATGTTGTTGGCTGGTCAATTATAGGCATGCACACAACAAACCCAGACAGAATCAATTATACTTCAGTGGAGGGCCTGGAGAAACAAATAGCATTAGCCTTATTTCTTCATGGTTAATTTAATGTCCAATCAAGGAGAGCAATCTAAAAAAACCTTGCAATGTTAAAACCATCCACATGACCTACATTGCATCACACTCACTCAGTCTTCATTCCACCAGGCTTGGAGAGCTTAGTCCAATCTGCTAAGGAAAGATAACCGGGACCACAAAGGCCCACTCAGTTTTCTGCCTGACATATTAATCTCACTTTAAGAAAGATGCCAATACATTACATGGAACCGTTTGCATTAATTGTTGGGGATTAATAAGG
>OMNM01018160.1:11150-24311 GCA_900302745.1 Parablennius parvicornis | reverse complement strand
CAGACAGAATAAAGCTTAGACTATTCACTGTATAGGTTTTGACAGCAAGTGACCTTCTACAAAAGAAATATGGGACAGAGGCGTGATGAGTATCTCGATACAGTGTGTGGTATCAATCTGCCGCCTCACTTGCTCACACAAACACGGCCTCACCTCTGTTAAGTCTTTCTTGCGCCCTCCAAGGCTGCAGAGAGACACAACATTTAGGTGAGACGACACTTGTTCCATTCACAAAAACACCTGGGAGAGCAAAGGGTGCAACAGCCTCCCGACAAACTGTCAAGTTATGAAGCCTCTTCTCAGATCACATTAGAGTTTTTCAGTAAAAATGTGCTGCTGCAGTAAGTAAGAAAATAAAACTATTAGTTAAAACAGTGAAGACGTTGTTAAGGCTTGTGGTTTCAGAATGTTGCCGTGTAAACATGAAACTTTTCTGAAAGAAAAATGAAAGAACGATGCATCTTCACTTGAAACGTTGTATAAATGTGACGTGTTTTGAACTTCAGGGCAAACGAGCAGCCGACTGATGGCTTTGGAAGGCAGCCCCTCGTTACCATGGCAACCGGCTGCATCGCGGCTTCATCTGACGCCATGCTGGTCCATATTTATCACCAGCACTTTGAATATTTGAGGACCGCCTGCGTTGCGACTTAAAGGATTCAAGGTGTTCAGACATTTGGAGTCGTGGCTGCGTGGAGCTTCGACACGCCGGCTCAAAACGTGGAGGTCGTGGCGGTAGGGGGACAATACGATTTGTGAACAAAGCTGATATGGAAAGGATATGATTTTAAGCCTCATTCTTGCCTGATTTTAAGCTCCATTTGCACAACTTTTCACATCACGCCACCAAAACAATTTTTTCCGCGTTGCAGTCAAGACTGAAGAACCGTGACAAAACTCCCCCCAGTTGACACCCCCATCACCCACCAGATCATTATAGTATTCACATTATAATTTGTGCACATATTTAAATAGCTACCTCTTTTTTATGTCTGATTTTCTGTTTACTTTGTGTTTTGCACAAACACCAAAAGAAAAAAGATTGAAACGAGAGTAAAGGCATCAGACATGGTTGTTTCCCAGTAGCCGACATCAGGAAGGACAATTCAGTGAAGTCTTTGGATAATTAAATGACCTTACAGTTTCAGAAATGCTCTGACACAGCTGTCAGGTCATATAAATACTCTGTCACTCACTATCTCTGTGTGTGGGGTTCACATATTCCTAGTGTGTGAAGCTGTTTCACTTTGTTTAATCTGTGACAGGAGTGCTATGAACCTGCTCCATAACCTCCGCATCTTGTTTTTCACTTTCAACACCCTGTCAGGAAGGCACGCAGCCGCAAATTGAACTGTATGTAATGCAAATGTCCAATCCCCCCCGCCATAACACTCCCCCATCCACCCTGAGATATGATTAGGAATTTGCATAAGCACACCACGCAGAGGCTGGTAACCAGAATGATGAGGACGAGCAGATTCCGTTTATAGCTGATTGGAGAGTCGAGCAGATCTTTGGTGTATTTCACACTGATTTGAAAGACTAAAGAAGCACAACTCAATCAGACCTGTTGGGGAATGTTAAACTAAATGATGGGTAATAAAGAGTCAGCTTTGATTCAATCTAAAGCAATGTATTTTAGTTTAAAAAAGACATAGTTAAAGACTTGCAATAAAAGTAATTTTTGCACTGATTAATAGAAAACTGACAGCCTCTGATTTAGCCCTAAATACAATATGCCTAAACAACATTCAACTCAAGTGAAAAACTTGAGGATTTGCTGTGCTGTTCAAGTCCACACTTGGGTGCTTCTCTGTGTGGAGTTTTCATATTTTTCCGGTACATGTGGGGTTGTTTTTCCAGGTAGTTTGTTTATTTTTTTTAGGAACACTGCTATAGTTACCCTGTGTTTCTGTTCTTTAGCATTAGCTTTCTATTAACACTGAGAGATTCTTCAATAATGGACTATTGTCCATTCATACAGAAGAAAATGAAGCATTGATGTCCAGAACAGTAATAAGAAATAATCAAGACAGCCTGCAATGTCTGGTCACAAAATCTTTTCACTTTTATCTGATTAACAACAGTTTCTTACTGATCGTGTATTATAGCTTCTTTATGTTCTGCATCCGGGTCTGATTTAGTTCCATGAGGAAAGCAGTCGTTCATTTGCATTCATCGAGACATGCTGTGCGGATTTATCCTTTGTTGTTTTAGCTCAAAACATGCGACACACATTTCATAAGGACACAGTACTGTAATCTTTAGTTGATGCTATGTTTTAATGCATTTTCAGCTAAAGATGACAATACTAAGGTCTGCTTTTTGCATGATATTCTAACACTTTTGGAGCAGGGGTGGTAAAACGTAACACATTTCAGTGGTTAGTTTCAGTAATAGGTCCACACACTCTGTGTGAAGGTATAATGGTGCCCGCATTGAGTTCCAACCCACAGTCACTGCAGCAGCCTGAGTTGCAGTCACTGCAGATAACCTCCTGACTTAGCAGCGGGAGTGGGCTCAGAATAAAGATCATATCTTTTAATTAAACTTTCACTTAGTCCAAAGAGCAAGGGAGAGGTAAGAATGCACCTAAGGTCTTCATTCTGCGCCGGTCCAAGGTATTTTATATCTTTAGGAATTTTTATGGTTGGCTAAACCTGTAGAATTTACATTGCACTGGGAGACATCGAGGTACTGGACTGTTTTATTGTGCCTCATAAGATTACCAAGCAAATGTTGAGAAGTCACAGAGCAATTGAAACTACTTTTACAAGACAATGCACTCTTTATTTATTTTGAAGTTGACAAGTCATTTATCACACAAATGAAAGTTCAGCTTCAGAATTTCACAACTCAGCTTTGTGCTCGGATGCCTTACTCATTGTGTTTTGGGCGACTGATTATTTCCGCATTTGTTTTGCATCTTGGAGTCCCTGTTAAAGATGTTTTGACTGTTCTTTTTTTTTTTTTTCCAGGTGAGAGATTCAGAAGTTTCGCATGATGTTTAAACTTCAAAATGCTCTTAATCAGTGCAAATCCGCCTTTCGTCATCTGAAGCTCTTCGGTGGCTGTCAGGCAGCCAAGAAGACACGCTTCAGCACTAATGAGGTGTAGGCACAGCAAGAACGCTTCCTCTGGACTTCTCTCATCCTCTGTCTTCACTTCGTGCGAGTTCATTAATCAGAGAAGATGAGGAGTACTTTCTTGCCTTATGATCTATTTGATCATACTGTAGGACAGTCTGCACCTTAAAAAATGGACTGCCGGAATTTATGATCTGCAATTGTAGACAAAAGACCTCATGGATCACTTTTTTTTTTTTTTTTCCCCGAGACCAACTTTTTAAAGACAGCTCGAAATATTACAGTTCTCTCTGCTGACGTGAAAAATGAACAACTTCTGATACAAATCTGAGGATTAAATTTTACTCGGAAACACCAAGAATAATAATTCCATTTAAACGAACAGGAGACTGCTTCCTGGGAGAGTGCTACATTTGGCCTTTTCACCCACTTTGCATCTTACAGTGAGAACATGAAATCAATTAAAATATGCATCTGAAGGGCTTTGAGGAAAGCACCTGAAATCACTATATAATCACTAAATTACAAGATGGGCTGCACGGCCAACATGAGTGTAGAAACACAGATAAATTATCATGTAATCTATTAACTAGACAAACACAAAGCGAACAAACGGCAACCCTCACAATTATTCCTCTCATCAGAGGCAATATTATTGGGACCTGCGTCAGTGAATGGATGCAGTGTTGTATGCTGCGTCAAACCAACCTACACATTAACCAAACACTTAAGGGCATCTCAGCAGGGAAGGGAGAGTTAAAAAAAAAAAAAAAAAAGGTTTTAAAAGGTTTCCAGACTGCAGTAACGTCTTTCCAGTTCTGATTTTAGTACCTTTAAGTGGATAATAACACTCCATCCACCTTCAACTTGACACCTTCAGCAGTGACACCAACAAGGTATGCCCAGTTTGTAACTTTCAGTAGAATAATTACAACAGTTCCAGGTTCTGTTCGCAGCACATTGACATTTATACAACCGCAAATGTGCTTCTTTCAACAAACCTTCTTGGTTTTAAATGTCCTAGTGTCCACGACACACAGTAGGGCTGTGGGTCAGATCATGTCATTGATTCTGACTTACAGATGCTGAGAGATGATTTTAAAGATTTGAAGTTGAATGTGAAGAAAAAAAAATAGAGGCTGAATCTAAATGTGTGCTCAGTTATCGATATGTCAAAATATGGTCTTGTTTTTAAAGGCAGTATGATCAGGTATCAGTTTAGTTCTAACAACAAACCAAAATGCTGGGCTGTAGCGTGATATATCCAAAAACTAATTCTCAGAGCATCAATCTGTCACTTTCTACTGAAGGACACAAAAAGCATTGGATGCATTGAAAATTCACACAATGGAAATAATGCCGGAACACTTCAACAGTGATGAAGACAAAGACACAACTTGACAGAAAATACCGACTTCTTATCCCAGGAGGAAGGAAACTGAGAAAAGAACTGGTACTACAATAAGAGGATGAGGACTTAATCAATGAGGTAGGAAATCCAAGCGCTACTTACACTTGCCACTCACAAGGACACAATACAGACAAATGTACAGCAGTACGCAGTATTTAGAAAACTTGACACAATCTTTTGTCCAATGAAACAATGAAATATGGCTAAGCCTGTAATTAATGAGACCCTTTAAATGTAAGTTTAAAAGCCCTTGAAGGGTGTCGTTATTTCTTTCAAATTTAAGTCAGTTTGAAAACCACTTCTCAAAAACACCAGCGCATCAATTTTCAATTGAGTAAAGTTTTGAGGAGAAACTTGACCCCATTCTGAAGATTAACCGAAGAGATGTTGTTCTAATGAATTTAAACATGGATTAACCATCTCCATTGAATGGCCCATTGTCTAAAAAAGAACCTGATTGATGAATCACTTGAAATGAGTAAAAGTCGATTGATGCTTAGGTTTAATATTTTTTTAAAGTAAAAATAAAAATAAAAATAGCATCACAAGCAGACAAGATGTCTGCGTACAAGAAAGTAACTGTATTTCAAAAATGAAAATCACAGGGTCACCTATTCTCATACATAGAGATATAAAGTCTTAGGATATTGTGCAGCCGGTCGCTGAAAATCAAACTTGCTGAAAAAGGTTCCCAAGGTCTAATTTTTCTAAAAAGCTCAGATAAAGTGGATATTTATTACACCATCATCTGGATCATATGTGGAGACACATTTTATTTCTTACAAACAACCGATACTGAGTGGACCAAAATGATTAAAAAATACACGTTAAAGGAGCTTTAGATGTTTCCAGCATACTGTCCACTCAAAAGTGTTTTCATTCCATAAAAACAGCACCCACTGGTGGCCCTACAGGAAAACTGCATCGTTTCCAGCGTTTTTCTTTCTTTCTGTGTAAATGGAAATTTTCAAAACATTGCGGACTGAATGTAAAAAAAAATGCATTTTAATTTTCAAGGTTCTGCAAACGCTTTCTGGGTCACAGGGGTTATCAGCGTAGTGCTAATTACAGGACTTTATCTGAATAGTGTGAATAGTCTGTTATCTTTAAATGTAGGCCTGCAACCCTCATGCCAGAATTTTTTTAGTATTGTTTTTTTTTCTCTTCATCACACTAACAGGAGACTAAAATCCTAAGAGTGCAGTTTTTATCGAATAATAACTTGAAACATCACATCACCTTCTGGTTTCCTCACAGTTCACACTATATGTGTAGGTTAGATAAAACAGTAAAATCTTTTCATTGCAGTTTAGGGGATGACGTGTTTCCTTAGGCCAGATTTTGGGCCCACTCGTAAAATTTTACTAGTAGTCTGTGACATGTTTGGCTGTAAGCCGTTAAACCAGTACTCAAACCTTGACCTCCGAGACTCGGAATGTGTATGTCAAAGTTTCTTGCATGTTGTTCGACTGCATGTGGCTGGAACGCGTGCAATTAATCACTACACACTGACTCAGCAGAAACATGATTAATATTCAGCATGCCGTGACTACGTATTGACAGTATTCCTTTAAGTGTGTCTTTAAGCTGCAGACCAACCTCCTCTTCCACTTGATTTTATTGCAGTTACTGTAGAACAAACATATCTGGTTTCTTTACGGTGCCTGCACTCTGTGCTGACCAACTTCGAAAACCACTACCTCCCTTCAGCTAAAGGATAAACTCTGCTGACATGCATGACCACAATTAAGAGGCAATCGTGTCCCAGCAATTAGCGCCAAATGAGCACATTTTGAAAACAGCGACGATGCATTTTCACTCTTTATGTTTCAGGTTTGAGTCTGTATCTTTCATTGGTCCACAACTTACATCAAGTGGGAGGTCTGAAATTAAATTGTCCTGTCTTCCAGTGGGCTTAATGCAAAATCGTCATAAAGTGAGTCAGTTGGCTTCAGCTGAGGGGTTTTTCTAGATTTGTGTGAAAAGAATAATGGGAATGTATCTCACAAAGCAGAGTCAGAAATTCTATCTGCAGCAGACTTGATGAGCAGTAATTTTTACAAATGCAAACAATGTAAAATAATGTTAGAATAATAACTAAATTAAATAAGCTGTAGCAAATAACCAAAAGTGCTGTAGGCCTATATATGAGCAGCTTCTAATTAGCATACGATGACAGCAATGCTTTTTACTGTCATACACCAACAACAAAAATGTGAAATCAATAAAAAATTAAAGCTGCAAGCAGCGTTGGTCGGGAAGTCGGGCTCTGGCATGTCAGGGTTGGCCCAATCATGGCTTCTAATCCAGTCATGGCCTCTGGCACATTTAAATAGTGAGGTATCAATGTGTGAGAGTTAGTGTTTACTTGGGTCTCAATGTACATTTATTTGATGTATTTTATTTAATGTAAGATGGAGAAACATTATGTAACCACTCAGAGAGAGAGAGACAAATGAAAACCTACCAGGAGAGGGGATGTATATAGATTTCACCAAATAAATTGCACTCAACACTCACACACAAAAAGTCAGTTTTTCACCAGCAGTTGTAAAAGAGATCTAAAAAAAAGTTTATTTTCCCACTGTGATATGTGAGACCTGAATGGATTTTCACTTTGTTCTCTGCTGTTATTTAAAAAGGAAAATCAACAGGTGGAATTTGTACTCAGGATCTTAAGTACTATAATAGAGCTCACAACGATGGGACAATTTTGTAATCATCCTATGACAAGAGCTGCAAATGGTGCGAGGGGTAATTCCTTCCTGACCGGGGAATGGTTTCAGAGTGGTCGGCTAGAATGGCCTGTTCTGCTTTTTCGGTATTGGAGGAAAATGGTTAGGTGTGTCCGAATAGTTCTTCCTCAAGAAGGCAGTGGGAGTGTCAATGTGAATGAGGTGCTTCTAAAAATCACATACTGTGATTAAGCCAAACAAAACTTTATCGAGATTTAATACTGAGGAATCTATTTGGCTGAAGTGGTTTCAGCTGAGGGGACATGGGAGGAAATGTGAGGCGACAGACAAAGAGAAACCTGAATAGTTTTTTTAAACCAGCGTCTCTGCGAAATGATGCTGCTCTATATCGAAAGATCCACATGATAACAAGACTGACGCTAACCTAGGTTAACAATGTCATCAGAGATCATTCCAAATTCTTCTTGAATAAAAAGCCTTCACATATTTAATGTAAACTTGTTATTTAAATGCAGTGTATGTTATGAAAGTCAACTGAAGTTAAAATGAGGATTTAGCTATGTGATCGAGAACACTTTAATTTATGGCACCCGATGGACACGTTCTCATACTTTAGTTTACCAACATGTATGTATGAATTAACACATATGCATTGACCAATGTTTCATTCCCCCCATTTACGTTCATTTTAGTTACTCCTCGTTCGGTGTGTTGAAAAATGATGTGAAGCCTTTTACAGAAAATGCTGTAATTTTCTGCATTGCGGCTTTTTTTTTTTTTTTCAGCATCACAGTGAACGTCGGATGCCTGTGCTCACATGAGAGAACTTTTAAATGATTCCCATGCTTCAATTGCGTCTTCTTCCTAAAACAATACCTGACATTATAAGCTGTCATTATCTCTAAATAATTAATGCTTGAATCGCTATGCAATCCAAAAGCCAATGCAGTGGGCCTCCACAAAAATTCAAATGCTGTAAATGAGAATAAAAAATGCAATAAATAAATAAATAAAAATGTACAGAGTATAAAAAGGAAAGAAATGTGTTGATGGGATTACAACAACACTTACTAGCATTATAACCTTTACTGTTAGAAAGAGGTTTTATGTCCACGCTCTTTTCCTCCTGTTTGATTTCGAGGTCTAAGATGGAAGACATATAGATAATTCAACAAACAGAAACCTCAGTAGTGTGGGGTAGAACCATATAGATCCAAAACAAACTGGTCACAATCCTGAACAAACAGCAATCCTGTTCTACAACTGGCATTTCAGTCAACTAATGTTGGAACACGGTTGAGGTCAGGACCGGTGGCAGGCTTTTCCATTTTTTGAACATCCAATTTGTCTCCAATGTCTCTGACAAAACCTGGTTTGTGTGGGTCAATGGTGCCATCTTCTGAAATATAGTTTGGTCCCAGACTATGGAGGTGAAGTGTTGTCACTGGTTGTAGAATCTCACACCAAAGTCGCCCTGCTTTCAGATTGATTGTCATCATTTGAGCCACTCCCGCCTCACACCATCACACTGCCTCCATCAAAACACATTACTTCCCACACGAGGGAACTATTAACAATCCAAGTGTGGGTAGAATGTCGTCTCCTCGCTAAAAGTATCATTCCTACAAATGTTCAGTGCATGTATTCGTAACGCCTTTAGAAATGGGCCTGAAGATGAAGGGAAGTCATGGCAGGCCCACTGACAGCAAGACCATATCAAACAGAAAAACCTTGACAAGAATCTTGAAGATCATCACACACAATTTCTGAGTTCTGACAGGCGGAGGAAATGGTCTTCTTAGGATTTTGTCTTTTCACATGGCTAAGGAAGGAAATCTTCCCTCTGCTCTCCTGCGTTCTCTCCCCTCATATGGGTGGATTTCTTTTTCTGTTTCCTGTGTCTTAGTTTGAGGCTGGAGCAGAGTGGAGGAGGTCTTTCTTCTTCATACCCACCCACCATTAGCAATCAATCTAAACTGCTACAAGTTAAAAACGGTGCTCGGTCATTTTCCCCTTACGAGATCTTCTGTTACCTTCCCCTGTTATGAGTATCACCTGCCTCCTCCTGTTAGTCCTGCTAGTCTTCACTAGTGTTCTGATCTCCCTTATCCCAAATGTCTTTCCCTCTTTGGTGTGTTTGACAATTCCCAGTAACAGTAACATCTATCTCCATCTGCTTTAGATTAAAGAAAGAGTTATGTTTTCTCTGACATGGAGAAATCTAAATCCTTCCTCAAAGGATCAACAAAGTTTTAAACCTTAGTTTGGGGGACGTCGCTTTAGATCCCTAAACTGTCTGAATTACCAATTGTTGCAAAAACCATTTCCCGTCTCCTTGAATTATCATCATAAAGACATTATCGACTAATTCCACAGTCGTCCCAAACCAAGAAAGTCACATTGTTCCGAACACACTAAACAAAGCTCATCATTTGATTCTTTTTGAGGTAGACTGAAAGTTTTATTCGACAAATGGTTGACAGAAGATGAAGATTGAAGTATAACCCTGCACTGAGTCACAATAGGGGCGAGCTTCCCTCCCCCGCCTCGATAACATTAGTTAATACAAGGAATCTTCTACAATCGTGTCGAGTGTTTGAGTACTTGCACTTCCTGACCTGATGGCGTTTTTCTTTCAGATCCTGACACTTCGCTTCAGAAGCACAATTTTCATTCTTAATGACAATGATTGACGGAACCACGGCGCAAAAGATTAAAGACTGTAATAAACCAGAATCATATCCTCCGAGCAGAACATTAACTGTAAAAATATTCAGTAAGAGAAAGTAATTGCAGAAAAGTGTGAGTGAGTGCACAGTGGATTTATTTGTCTGTGTAAGAGGCCAGAGCAGGAGCACACCCCGGCTGGCAGACAGACTTTCCTTCCCTCGCTTGCAGCCAAGATTGATCTTTGTCAAAGCAAAAGAAATTCTCATTGTTTCCTCGAAAGGCAGTCCATTTATTTGAAGCCTTGCACATACTCAAGACCACAGAGGGCAGATTTAAAAGGCAACCTATAAACCTCCACAAGATTGAAGTGTGTGTGTGTGTGTGAGTGTGTGTTCGTGCGTGTGTGTAAGTAGTATGTGGTCAGAGAGAGACAAAAACCATTGTAGTTTCATTTAAAAGTACAAGTTTTACGCTGGATCAACACTGTAGAAGTAACGCATTACATAACGTACATCAGGTTCGGTCTGTGTTTCAACTGACAAACTACAAGATGACATTTCAAATTAAAATATTATTCCCATTTCTATTGTGAGTTTGACTAAATTATCATCTTCACAGCAAGATCAAGATTTTGGAGTGTATGTACGGCATTAATGGCTGTCTCATGGAATTCCTTAAATGCTCCCAGAAGAAAATTATATGTTGCTGAATAACTACAAAATATGTAGACCATACCGAGATGGGAGCTCGTAGAAGACTAATGCTAATCCCATACTGATTGTATTTATTTTTGTCGTTATTGTGTTTGTATGTACATGAGCTGTTAGCAGACGCTAACTGATAAGCTAATCAAGATAAACCAGCAGCTTCATCTCACTTGAAACTGAAGAGTAATAGATGAGTTATGTTTCACTGTTTTTAATCGAGGTTCAGGTGAGTCAAAACATCCATGACGGTGCTCATGAGCTGGTGGTCTTCACCATCTTCACAGCAAACAGAACAATTAGTGCTGGTAAAAGCAGAGGAAGGGAAGAACACAGAGGTTGTGACCAAAAAACTGCAGAGCTGCCATGAATGAGTGAATCTCTTCCATGACATGAACTATAATGAGCTCTAATCACATTATGTAATGACACATGCCTCGAGAACTTGACTTGAAGTCATCCTCTCAGATTAGGCAATGCCACAGGCCTCGTCTGTCAGTCAGCTCGGCTCAGCAGTCAAAGCAACATCCTGTTATATAACCATTGAAATCATGAAACTGAGAGAATGTCATCAGTTTTGCAAAGTTCATGGAATAAGAACATAATTCTTTGAGTGATCACATCATTACAGAATCAGTTATCAGAACAACCTATTTAGATTAATGCCATTTATAATCTCATATAAACGATCCAAGGCCCCAGTACAGAAGGGAGAAAGATCATCCGTCCAGTTTAGAATAACTTTTTTGTTGACTATTCTGAAATTTCCTCAAGGACTTCTATTAGTTGGTGAGCAGCCATCAACTGTGGCAGCAGTCAGATCATAAGACGTAGAGTAAAGCCTTCACAAATATATGATACCCAAAGATTATCTCAGGTTATCTTTAGTCAGAGGACTTGGGAAATAGATCATCTGTCTTTGTTGAGTAACCCCGAGACTGACTGGTGACTGGTCTACAGAATGTAACCTGACTCTCTCCAGATTCCCCATTCTAGACAGCTAGCGTTCTGATGGAAGATGAAAAGCTGATTCTGGTCACAGTAGTCTGTATGTATTTACTCTATCTTGATAGGACCTGAATGTCCCCACAGTGACCAGGCATGACTGATAGAACATTTCCAGGCTAGTCTGTGATAGAGTGCTGTGTCTTTCTGGAACCATTTACAGAGTGGCCATCCATTAAACAGTTAAAACCGGGCTATTCCTGCCCCTCTAGCTGTACTCACATAACATGCTGTCATGCTGTGTGGTGCTCAAGTGAAAAGAATGCACCTCCGGAAAGAGGCAAGAAAACAAACACCCAGGGAAAAGGAAAATGACACATCCTTTTGGAGCGCGGACCACATGATGAGAAAAATGCATCAATCAAATGCAAGATCACCCAACAAACTGCAAGCTCACCAATGGTAAAGAATAAAAAAGAGGCTGTCAAATGTTTTGTCATCAAAATCGCTGTTGCAGAAAATGGGATGGGGGTTATAAAAAATAAATAAATAAAAATATGACTGTGTATTACTGAGAACATGACATGGCGCTTGCAGTCTGGTTCTGAGATATCTTTGTAAGCGTTGTGTCTTCAACGCTCTGACTAATCGCATTTAATTAGAACGCATCACAGCCACAGACGTCTAGTTTAACTGTTTCAAATGGGATTCTTCACAGCAGTGCAGAGGAGCTACAGCCTTGAGTAGGCTTCTGTCTTAGATGACGCTCCAATCAAGCCTAATGACCAATTCATGCATCAAAAAGGAACATTTCAAGGTGTGTGTGTGTTATGGTGACATACAATAGTGATGCTTTATTCTATAGAAATGACAAAACTGTGTTGTATTATCACACCAACCATAAAGACAAGTGTCCTCAAGTAACACTCCAATTAAAGCATCTAATCATACACTTGTTTCTTTCAATGCCCAATCAGCTAGAGAGTCTGAGTCTCACTTCAGACATCTTTAAGGAAAGCTTGAGACAAGTGTAAGGAATGGGTGTGCAGGCTCTACGTTTGAATCATTCAAAAAAGGACATGAGGTCCATTGTAAAATAACAGTTTAAAAACTCCAAATTAAGCAAGTTCACACACTATGAATTCAGATGCATTCATCCAATCACACTGCAGTACATATCCAACAGCTTTGGTCAAGCGTTTGCTGGTCTTACTAAAGTTTTGGGTCATTTTGGGTAAGCTGAAATTACTTTGTTCATATTAATTGACTGATTCAGCACAGAGGGGATATTTAAAAGACGCAAATAGTCGCACACTGGCTCAGATGTGCACATAAAGTAAATATTTATTCAGAGGGCTGCATACCAACGTTAAAGGTGCACCACCAACTGTACTGGGGTACGTTACATCCTGGCAATGGCAGTAGAAAATATTTTTTGTAGAAGACAGACAAAAACAACAATGGTGTCATGACTCCCAGTCCATATTCTCCTGGGACTTGGTAGTGTTATTGTTGAGCGTCATTGTAATAACAACCCGAAGTTGTTCTATATGTTCATTACAAATGTCCATGTAGTCATCATTGTTAATGATCTCTGCACACGTTAGTGGTTTCATTTTTTTTTTTTTTTTTTTTTTTTTTGGGGCTTA
>OMNM01018143.1:2436-12984 GCA_900302745.1 Parablennius parvicornis | reverse complement strand
AGAAAGGAAAGTTGTAAACTCTTGCAGAGGCTGTTAAAATGATCATGAATTTGAGATCTATTCAGCAGTTTATTCCCTTCTGTTAGCTAGTTAGAGCAGAGATACAAAATGTTTTCCTGTTATAGGAACAGCTGTTGAAATCTGACAGCTTTAGAAGGTTGATATAAAAAGTTAATGTTGGATTTCAAAAAGGAGTAAAGGAAACAGTCATTGCAGGGGTCTGTTGACAAGGATTGGGCTAGGATGCAATGTTATTCACAATATAAATTGTTTAAACTGTCCAAAAACAAGACTTGTGTGACTTCTTGAGTATTGTACTGACTGCATTTTATATATCTAAAAAGGTTAAAATCTACACAAACAAATTATTATTAAAGATTATTTCTTGAACAATGGCTTTTTAGCCACTTCTGCTTCCTTCTGTTTGTAATAACTAAATAGGAAATGGGTCTTATCTCTAAACATATAATTTATGTTCCTGACGGAGATCAAATCCAAACAAAATGACAAAGAGACACAAAGCAAACAAACAGACACTCACCACTAGGAGACATTGAATGGCTAAGAAAAGAGTCAAAACAACCAAATTTCACACAAATTACAGAAACTGAATGGAAGAGGATGTAAAAAAAAAAAAGAAAAGAAAAGAAAAGATCATTATGAAACTTGAAAACAGCCACAAAGAGTCACAAAATGACCAAAATGGGAGCAAATGTGACAGGGAATTACCAGAGCCCTAACATAACCAAACTTGGCTCATAAAACAAATACAAAGGGACGTTTTGTGGTTGTTTGCACTTTTTTCACTGTGGCCGTCTTGATCTTTGATAGCATCAGTGTCTGCAACTATTGCCTGTTTTATTTCATCCAAGACTGTCCCTGCCTGGTTTTTACACCCGAGACTGAGGAACAGACACCAAAACATCTGACGCAGTGGTCCAACTGACAGACCAGCTTAAGAATCTGTCCGTCAAGCCAAGCTGCTGAACACCACCTTTTAACGGCCATGTTTAACCCACCGTAAGCACACACGTCTTGTGTCAATAGCTTCAATAATTTACTGAGTGCTCTGGTCCAGATGGCTACATGCGCGTCCAATGCTTTCACCAGCAAGACAGGAGGAAGAAAGAAATGCTTATCTCCTCGAAAGGAGTGTGAGAGAAGCGGGTGGAGACAGACTTCTGACTGCACTTATGGCTTTGGCCAATTTCTACTTCTTCTCAGTGAACAGTTCACAGCTGTAAATTTACTGTGTTTGTGCGAGCCGCTATTAAAACGGAATCCACGGCCCGGCCAAGGTCGTTCATTTCAGCGGGCCTGCAGGGAGGAATTCTTCTGACAGACCGCCGATCCCTCAGCAGAAGGAGAAAATGACAGACAGGAGAAAATTAAAGTGTGTATATATCACCCTGTCCTTAGGGCTGATTTACAGCTCCACTTCCATGAAAATGATATACTGTAATTTTACACGAGAGTCTACAAATTGAGAGAAAGAGGAGGAAGAACAGAGCAGCTTGATGGGAAGCTAAAGTGATGATGATGATGGATGGACGGTAGATTTTCCCTCACTTCCTGCTCCATGTGATGTGCACAGTCTGTGGAAGTGAACACAATTAGTGTTTTTTAAAACATTTTTTATTTGTGATTCATGAAATTGTAGGTTGGGTGTAGATTGTAATTTGGAGGCAATATCCCGGTAGTTCCTCATTCATCCATCCTTCTTGTTCCTGTTGGTAAATATTTTTATATCTGGGGGATAATACCCACCCAGCACCCGTCCTACTGGTTAATCGGTCACTAATGATCCACAGTAAACATTTCACAAAAATGCTTCAACTGACTATATATCCTTTTTGGGTTTTCATTTCAGAAAAGTTTTACGTTACATTGAAAATTTACTTCATAAGCATTAGCGGGAATACATAGACATTAGTATAGACAGATGACAAAGTTGGAATTTGAAATTTGGATTGGTATTATGTTGACTTTGAACTATAAAAGTACGACATTCAGGAGAATCTGGAGTCACAACACTCTGGAAGAATCATTGTCCATCTACTCACGTATGAGGAGAAGAACTACTTACTACGGCCATGGCGGCATGTGCAGAAGTATTCCCCGTCTACTCAGGGCTGAGTGTTGTTTTAGACAGAACCCGAGCATTTTCAACAAGCTCCACCTTGAGAGTCGTTTTCAAAAAGTTGTGTTTTCAGTTGCTCCGAGCACCGTTGTCGTGTAAACGGATATCTACAACGGCGACGAAAGATTTGCTTTCTCACTTGAAATCACTGCCATGTAAACAGGGCCCTAAAATCTCAACACAACACAAGAACAAATTATGTATCATGACTGAGCTTAACTCCTCACATTTTGCACAATCTGGAACAAACTACTTCTCAGACGTGATCAGATCCAGTCTGGGTGGAATGGGGGAAAGGCTCGCCATCCGAGTAGCCTCCAGTGTTGCTCTGAGTCTGTTTCTGGCTTTGGTCTTCGTTGTGGCCACAACGGAGAACCCTGATTCACACAGGTACGTAGTCCTGAATGGGAGGAGGAGTTTCACAGCCCTCAGTGCTCGACATGAGTACTCCTTTGAAACCACAATCAAGAAGGACCCGAGGTCCAGTTTGCCCCACTGCAACTTTAAAGTGCTGTCGGTGGAAACGTCCAGAAGCTGGGATTCCAGATGTGAGGGCAAAGCAACATCATTTTTTGTGGGATCCACAGAAAATGGGTCCAACACCCACGTGTGTCCCTCTCTGGGATCCTCAGGAAAGTATTCATCAAATTTCGGTGCCAGTTGTGAGAGGTGCTGGGAGACAGAGTCCCTGATCTTCACCTGAGGGCATTTTTCCAAAATGTCAGACAAAAGTGGAAACATGTCCATGCTCTTCTCCTGGGCCCTCTTTGTCCGCAAAGCAAGTTTCCTCTTGAAAGGTTGAACTTTGTCTGCAACAAAAAAAAATGTTGCTATTTCTCCCTTGAAGAGAGATGTTCAACTGGTTCAGCAATGAAAAAATTTCACAGAGGTAGGCAAGTTTAGCCGTGAACTTCATGTTGACATAGTAACGAGCAAGAGGAGGTTTTTTATGAGTGAGAAAAGAGAAGACCTCATTCCTGAGTTCAAACAAATGCTTGAGGACCTGTCTTCTTGAGAGCCATCTCACCTCACTGTGATTGAGCAGCTGGACATGATCTGCTTCTATGTCTTCACAAAGCTTGGCAAAACATCTGGAGTTCACAGCCTTATTTTTAATGAAGTTGATGGTTTTCACACATCCATCACCTCGTTAAACTCGGGTAACATCTTTTTTGATGCAAGGCTTTCACGGTGGAGGAAACAGTGGGTCCATTTGTCTTCTGGAGCACGATCAAGTAACTGCCTGATGACGCCGTGATGCCTGCCGGTCATTGACGCTGCACCATCACTGCACACCTCAACACAGTTCTGCCAGTCCAGGCCGTTCTCAGTGAAATAGTCATCCACACAGCAGAAACATTCCTGAACCGTTGTTCGTGTTGGCAACTCTCCACAAAACTGTATGTCTTGATGCAAACTACTGCCCCAGCGATAGCGAACAAAAACCAGCAGCAGTGCAGCATTAGTGACATCAGTGGAGTCATCTAGGTGCAAACAGAAAAATGGGTTACTTTTTATTCTTTCTAGAAGCTGACGCTGTATATCTGAGGCTATGACTGCGATACAGTGACTCACAGTGTCGTTTGGCAGCGGGATGGTCAGCAGCTTCTTTGCAGCAGCCTCTCCGAGCATCTCATGGCACATATCCATGGCGGCAGGCAGAACCAATTCCTCTGCTATGGTGAACGCTTTCTTACTTTGTGCCACACGTCTGGCTACGAGGTAGCTGGCTTTCAAAGCACATTTAGAATGGCTTGTTAGTGATACGACAGATTTGCATTTGCATTTGTGGCCCATTTTCTTTTCTCTTGAAAAATTTTCCACCGGCTTTCCCACGAGTGTTGGATGTTTGGTTTCAAGATGCCGCTTTAGTTTTGAAGGTTTCAGCACTTAATGTATGGATAATGTAAGCCCACACTCAACACGCTGGGCTCTCGGAATTGCCTCATTACCTCTGTTCACAAATCCGTACTTGATGAAGTCTGGATTGTACCTGCACAAAATATTTGCCTTTTTGGGGTGTTTGGCACCAATTTCACAATCATTTTTTCTTTTAAAATACTTCTCCATCACATTCTTTCAGACAGTCAGGAAAAATTCCTTAATTTAACATTGGAAACCCCATTTACCAAATTCAAAAAATCATAACTCATAGAATTTCTCTTCGATTCTCTTGAAATTTGTCATGTATATTTGGAGGATCATTGCCCTGACTTGTGCCAAATTTCATCTGGATCTGATCCAGATTAACGATATGGCGGCACTTTGAAGTTCGGAAATTCTAGCATTGAAAACGCCATTTGGTGGAGGTCTGAGCTCTCACAGGACTTTTCTAGTTACCTCCGCGAAGGAGGTTATGTTTTCATTCGCATTTGTCTGTTTGTCTGTTTGCAACATAACTCAAAAAGTTGTGGATGGATTTTGATAAAATTTTCAGGAAACGTCTGAAACAAGAAACAAGTGATTACATTTTGCCGGTGATCCGGATCACTGTCGGGATCCAGGAATTAGTTAAAGGATTTTTTATCATTGCGAGGGATGCTTGGCGGAGGTCTGCGCTCTCTGAGTTCTTTTTTAATGTCTACAGTGGGTCGGGTGGTCTCACCTGACAAACTGGAGACAGCTGCTCTGGTTTGCGGTGGTTCTTGTAGAGATGCTCAGTGTGGAGACTCTGAGAGAAACTCAGATGAACTTCAACAGCTGAGAGGCTGCCGGCTCGCAGCTCAGGCTAGCTCTGTCCCGGAAACACAAGCGGCTGCACATCCGCCTGGTCCTTCACAATAAAAGCGACTACAGGCGCACACACACGCAGACACACAGAGACACAGACACAACTGCATTGTTTCCTGTTTTGTTATTGTGAGTTCCTTTAGTTTATTTGTAGGGAGGAGGATGGAATCGCTCTTCAGCTGCAGTATCCAACGTCACAAAAACATACGCGCCTCTGGCGTGCCTCTGAGCAAAGGTGCTGCAGGGATTGAAGTTCCAGCTCCACATTCTCTTCTCCAGAATTCTTCTTTCAATAGTAATTGAATACATTCTAGTACTTCCCTTAGAAAAAGCAATTTAAACATAGGCCATGCCAAAAACGTCAGTCTAACATAAGAAAAAGCACAAAACGCAAATAAAACAAAATTAGAGACAGAATGCTAAAAATAAAGCTGCAAAACAAAACAAAAATGACACATAGGCATCAAAAATATTAGGGAAGTAACTATAAAGATATTCAAAATAACCCCAAAATTGGAAGGAAATGACCAAAATAGAGCAAAAAAAGGGACAGAAACAGAAGGCTCACAAAATGAGCAACCATTGAGTTCACAAATCAAAAATATACTTAAAATGACTGATAATTACGCATTAACAACAAAGTGAAACTAAATCAATAAAACAGAACAAAAAAATGTGATAAAGAGAAGATGCACAAAAATGGCAAACTTTTGTTTAGAAATTAATACAAATACTTTTAAAATCACCCATGATGAGATACTTAACAACAAAGAGAAGCTAAAAGACCAAAACAGAACAAAAAAAATGACACAAACAAAATATTGAAATGCATTTATGTAAAAGGTCGAATGTTAGAAAAACAAACATCACAAAATTAAACAAAAAGTGACACAGAAACAATACCAACAAAAAGAGACACAAAAATATATTTAAAAATGAATAGAAGTCGATGTATAACAACCAAAATGAGACACAAAATAGACAAAAAGAGATGTAAAATCACCATGAAGTGATGTAAAATGATGCAAAACATCTGCAAGATGAAGCACGAATCATATATACATGGATTCAAAGTGTTATTGTGCTTCACTCAGTTGTGGTGATCCCGTGTGGGATGAACCGGGGGCCTTCTCCATGTCTGTGCCCGGCAGGCTCATTGTTCCATAATCTGTCGTTGTAGGGCTAATTATATCTACTCCAAAACACAAAAAAGACACAACACTGCACCTCTTCATTTCCATGTTTTCCACATGAATCATCAGCTGCTGCAGATGCTGACTTATCGGCGAGCACTTCAGCTTTAATTTAGTCTTTCAGCTGATATTAAAAAGACTTTTGGAGGGGGACATGATATTAAGCTGGCTAGTGATGATAAAATATTGTAGAAAACAGTTTGCCATTTGAGCTGGCAGAAATCAACAGTCGTCAGCAAGAAATTACAAGGCTGCCTTTGTCTACCTCTGTCTGTAATCGTGGACCGGCGGCAAACTGCAGGAACAGAAAATTACAGGGAACCGACATTAAACCGGAACAGTTGGGTTCTGATCCAGGAGGAAAAAAGAAATACATATAACATTGGTAAATGTGATGATGATGCAGCTTTAAGCAGAGATTTAAAGTAAAAAGATGGAAATACAACGTTAGAGGAGTAAAGAAGAAAACCTTCTTCTTCTTATGAATTTGATGGACCAAGAACATGCTTCAGAAAATAAATAAAAAAACACTATCAGAAAACAATGAGTAATTAAAGAGAGTGGAAAACGTCACGTTGAAGCGATTACGAGAAACCAAAAAATATGTTTTTAAATGAATTGCAGTCCAAATTAAGGAACCAACTTTTCGTTTGTCCTGTCGTGATAACTTGGATTTTTCTCTGTAGTGTGACATATAATCTCCTTCAGTTCAACTAAACTTCCCTCAGTTTCACGTTTCAACAGCAACATTTTAAAAACGATGTCCATTTTCACGGAAATGGCAGAAACATTGAAAATGATGTAGTTAGCATTCCTGGACACAAGTTGGTGCTGTTTGTTGTTCTCATAATGAAACCACTCAGACATGCAGAGAGAACAATGCGTTGCAAAGATGAACAAAGGGAGATGAACAAAGGGAGAACACGGACATTCCTGTTCTCGAAGATGACGAAGTTAGATTGTTATTACGGTGACTGTCAAACTACCAAGTCCAGGAGAATCTGGACTGGGACTCATGTTATTTTCTGTCTACTGAGCATGTGCAGAATGATTGATTATGGCCTTGGTGCACATGCACAATGGTAGCATTTTTAAAAAGTCCTATTTTCTCCAGTTTCCAGAACAATGGAGTCGGAACATTTTCAAAAAGTTGCCTTTTCAATTAGTGTTGTGCGATATCGCAAGATTTTGTATCGATCCAACATCAAGCAAATACGATCTGATACAGATACTTTAATATTCAAGGTTAATGCATCATCACAGTGCTGAACCTGGATGAACTTTAATAACTTATTAGTTGTTTGATTATTTTTCCTTTGGTTTATTAATTAGTGAAACCTAGAACAGAGTTTGAGAAAAGTATATTGGTAAATAGAAAATACTTCATCACAACACATTGTTTTGTTCAAACAGGACCAAAGCAAATTTCTCCCATACATTGTAATGTCTGTTTTTTTTTTCTTAAATGAACAAAGTATCACTCCAGAACAAATTAGAACAAAATATTATGTGATGTAAAGTGTTCCTGATGGAGAAGCATGCATACACGAGAGAAACTAAGATCAAAATATAACAAAGGTTTTCAGTTTTCACTTGAAAACATTGTGTTGTAAACAAAGCCTCCGTTAAAGGTTAGAAGAAGGTGGTCTATTATAGTTCTTGAAGAAAATGCAAACAACAAGCAGGGCTTCCTATTCAGCCTTCGCTGAATCCACAGGCTACTGCGGATACATGCTCATGCTAACCATCTAATGCTACCAGGTGGAAAAAGATAGGTACAGATCAATAAAGTCCCAGCAGACAGGAGTTTAGTGAACTATAAACAGAGCTTCATACAGAAAACATCCATGGTTCCAGTCCAGGTTGCTCTTTTGAACTGCCATGTTTTTATTGAGGGATTCCGGTCTTTTTTTATCTGTTTCAATGGGGGTTAGTTTAGCATTATTAGTATCGGCTAAACTCGAGTCATGTGCAATGAATGCACTACGAAAAGCAAGCGGGATGATTTTTTGAAATAAATTATCATATCATAAAAATGTGTCTGCCACAACAAGTAGATTCTGTTCTTCCATTTGCTGGCATATCATTCAATTTATTTATTGCTTTTGGCACGTTGGCATGAAGAAAATGAATTAAAAGCATGCAAATATATTACCTTCGCTAGTTGTCTTAGCAGTCAAAACACTGCACACTTGTGAATACACACACCGGCAGTGTTACAGCTCTGCAGCCTTTCAACGCTGACACTTCCATCCACCTTTAATACTTTTTGATGCTGCTGCAAAGAAAGCTGTGATTTACAATCCATCATGGGAACTGTATCAACTCATCCTGGTCAGCAATAGCAAAACCGACATGTATTTATTTAAAAATCCATCCATATTTCCCATAAACAGTCTTATATGATCTACAAGCTCCATTTATAGGCTTTGTTTTGACATAAAGTAACGTGATCCCACAGCACCCCATCTTAGGTATTAGATCCTGTGAAGAGAAGCCACTGCTTTTTCTCTCTCCCTCCTCTGTTCCTGTGTCCAATGTCCAATGTCTCCAATCAGTCTATTAAAACCTATTCTGGACCCTGGCCACAGGCAAATCATTTATTTCAGCCAAGAAAGAATTATTGTTGTGTAAAAGTCCCAGAGCATTTTAGAAGATCAGAGTTCCACAACATAAATCACATTTCACTGTAAATTCACCACAACATTCTCTCGCATTCACTCTGCCGCACACACCCGCACTGCGAAACAAATACTGTACAAACACAAGACTGCTCAAGCAACGGATCAAACAAAAATAGGCATTTATTTTATGTTATCTGGGAAAAAAACCACTACATTTGACATAAAAGTTGTAATTTGTTCCCATCTTTCAGCATTTTATAACAGATCAAGTCCATTATATTTTTAGATCTTGTAATAATTTCCTTAAAATCAAATCCTTATGTTGCACATTTTGAGAATATGTGCAGAGTTGCATCAATGTTAAATAAATATATTGCTAAAAGAAAACTGCAGCAAAACACTAAAAATTAAATTAAATTCCATATTTACTTCATTACAAAACACCCACTAAAATAGCTGAAATTCAAAAAAAAAAAAGTTGCAAAAATCATTTCAAAGCAGACATTTTTGCTAACTCATCAGTAGAAGTAAACAACTGTGTGGTACACAATGTGCAGTATGTGTCATTTCAAGGTGTAACGCCTGTCTTTTATAAGCCATAATTGCTTGGAAATGGGCACGTTGGTGCTGCTGCTGGTCTTAAAGGATGAAGGTTTGGTGTAAACAGGATTGAACAGTTGCATCATGCTACAGTACTATTGTGTTCATTGGTATTATAGTCTTTTCCTCTCTTCATACAACTAGAAAAGTGTAATCACATAAATCTTGTTCTTATAACTCATTCTATCCAGACCAGCAAAATTAATAAGTACAATGACAAATTTTTTCCCCCTCAGTTTCAGTGGGAAAAAAAATACAAGTCCATTCTATAATCAATGTAAATTTTACACAGCAATTCTCTTAAAACTAACATGGATGGAAGTCTGTCCCTTTCAAGGCATATATACGCAACATTTCATGTAAAAATTT
The DNA here is from genome assembly GCA_900302745.1 of Parablennius parvicornis. Taxonomy (NCBI): domain Eukaryota; kingdom Metazoa; phylum Chordata; class Actinopteri; order Blenniiformes; family Blenniidae; genus Parablennius; species Parablennius parvicornis. The sequence continues at coordinate 3,328 of OMNM01018143.1, read as the reverse complement.
TGTGATTTCGTTTCAGAGAAGTTTTGAATTTTAACGGCAACGTTTGGAAAATGATTTATGTTTACATGGAAACTTCAGAAAACGTGAGTTTTCAGTTGGACCACTGGTGGGTACTGTTGTTTGTTTTTGTAATGAAACCACACATGTGCAGAGAAAAATGTCTTATGAATATTAACGATGGTGGGTACATGGACAGATGACTGTTAGATTGTTATAACAATCATGACACTCTGGAGGCCGCTGTTGTTGTTATTGTTCATCTATTCGTGCATGTACATGAGGTGCAACAAAATATGTGCAACCACATTTGTTATTGTTATTGTTATTGTGTTGATATGATTACTGTATGTTGTAAAATACACTTTTTCATTTAAGCACTTGGTTTGTGTAAATTCACCAGTTTAATTACGATAATTATTATTTTACATTTATCAGGCGCAGTCCTGTAAAAGTATGACGCAATCTGGGAAAAGACACGAGTGCTCCTTTGATCATTTCGCTGACTCTTCCTCTATTTTACAAATTGCGCATCTTTTTGTTATTGTGATCGCCTTGCCCGGGAGCCGTAACACTCAGTACTATTTAGTAGGCTGCTGTAAGAACTGTATACTGTGGCTGAGGTGCTCATGCGCCGTAGCAGCATTTCAGAAAACTGTGTTTTGTATTTTCCCTTGTTTCTGTGAGACAAAGTCTGAGTTTTTCTAAAATTTCCACCTTGGAAGCCAATTTCAAAAAGTTCTCTTTACTGTGGCTCTGAGCATTGTTGTCACGTAAACGGACGCCCAAAGCACAACGAATGTTTTCAGTTTCCTGAAAACATCATTGTTTTGATACGGCCTAAGAAAACAACATTTCTGCTGCAATTATCAAATTTGATTTTTTTTTTTTTTTT
>OMNM01018140.1:2792-27019 GCA_900302745.1 Parablennius parvicornis | reverse complement strand
CACACAGCTCCATCCCCCCATCTCCTGTCTGCCACCACTGCGCTGCTGCTCTGTCAGGTTCCCTGCTCCTGCCCGTCCTCCCTCCATCAGTAAGCTTCAACTCTGGTTTTTGTCTTTTCCTTTTGGAGGGAGGGAGGCTTGGGTCAAATCGCAAAAACACAATGGTGCAACTGTTCTGTAGCTTGGTAACAAAGTAAAATACACTGGATTGAAGATGAAGGTCCTACACGAGGAGGAAAGTATCATATAATGACATTATTAATCATAAATACGTGATTTAGTTTTGTACATTGGTTATTTTCTCATTTTCATAGCAATTTGCCCAAAACTTGACACAGCTTGGCTCGAGCCACTCGATATAATATTTTAAAATTTGATCTAAGTATTTAAAATTACTATCAATGGATGGCTGAAAACATAATCGAGTTCAAATCCTTTTGTGGTGATTTCATGTCTTCCAGGTCTCCTTTACTTACAGACTTAGCACAAATAAATATTCACCAACACGTTTGAAACGTTTGAAGCAAATAAAGAAGCGGTGCGCACAACAGATCTCTCCAATAAGCAGATTTCTGTATCCCCGAAAGAACAATCCAGGCTCATTTTTGAAATTCTGCTCCTCGACTGCAAGCTGCTATATTGAGGAATTGTAACCCTTCTACTTTGTCAAGCCTTGCAGATGCGCGGTTTTGCACGCGCCCTGCCCCGTGGGGCCCCAAATAACTGCCATCGAATCCTGGGAACAGGCCCTTCGAGATAAGACTAAAAAAAAAAGTCCAACAGAGGCTTCGGTTGGGACCTTTTTTGTCTTGATTTCAGCGTGGGTTTCCATCTGTGCAAGCTCACAGCACAGTGATCCTTTGTTGAAGGACCTCGGAAACGTGGAATCACTTAACTTTTCAGCAAATGTAAAGGAAAATAATACGATTTATCTATTCAGCTTTTTCCAAGAGGTGTATAGAATTACAGCCTATTTGTGCCGTTGTTATATCACATGACGTCATAGACTGGAACCCAAATGTTTTTTATATAGCGAGAAGAATAAAAATGAACCACCGCGAACATCAATGTTAGACAAGAACGTATGAAAAATAAAATGTACACAGTTTCAGGAGTGCCTCAGTGTTGGAGTCGGTTGTATTTACTGAGTTAAAATCTGAATGTATAACTGGCATGAGACTGACACGAGCCACCTCGCTCAGACAGAGGGGGCTGGAGCGCGCGCACTGAAGCGTGAAACCAAAAGCGTCGACGGACTCAATGCGGTCTATCAGGTGATCGTCTCCATCACGGCTCCGTGCAAGTTTCCAGACTTGTGGGGGTTAATGTCGGACTCTGGGTCGTGACAGCACCAGAAAGGATTTCTGGCATCCCAAGCCAAAAACTACGCCATCGTCATCCGTATGGCTGAAGCAGCTGTACGGGACTGAGGCTCCGGAACACAGAAGACAAACGAGACGAGAAGTCTGATAAGGAAAAAACAAAGAACGACTAAGGTTTACTTAAACTACATAAAAAGGAAAATGTAATAAACATTATCGCACGTTTTATCAGTTTCTTCCACGGTTTCAATGTAACTTTGTCTTACGCAGAAAATGCGTCTGTTTCATATCTTTAAAATTAATTAATTAAAAAGTCACTGAAATCTCTTGCAATTCCACGATGTGATGGGAGAATATGTTATGGCTTCAACATATTAGAGTGGAATAAAAACTTCAATGTGCCAGTTATCTTAAAAATCTTTACGTTGGGGGGAAAAAAAGATTGGTCGTTGTTGATTATCATACCATACAATTTGTTAATTGCACAGAAACTGGACTATATCTAACAAAAATACAACATTGTTTAACAGTAGTCATATTATTGTGCTGCACATAAATCCTATATATAGATATATATATCTATATATATATATATATAGCAAGATACGTTGCTTATATTTTAAAAAAGGATGTTCGTTTATGAAAAGAGGCATTACTGACAGAGTATCACTCATTTGTTTAGTCTGATTTAATCATGCTTTGTTTTATTCATTTTTTATGACCATCATCAATGTACAAAACTCAGATTGAAAAATGGAAGAAGTGTTCAAATTGTTCAAGATGCTTTGTCATTTTTCATTTAAAATAATTTTGATGATGGCTAGACCTGTTTTTCAATAGGGGAAATAAAACCTCTGAAATTATTCTCCTTATAGATGTAACATAGGATAATTTAATCAAATCTGACACAACAAGAAGGATTTATGAAGTTATTGCAATGATGAGTTCAGCAATTTGATCCATTTCAATATTTTACGGAGTGCATTCAAACACCAAAAATAGGAAGTTGTGAGCGTAAAAATCACCTTTTCTGCAATAGTTTAAAGTTTTTTTTCCACTCTTACATCAACTTAGGCTCAATTGTATGATTGCTACACGTCTGTGGATGATATTTTGGTTGGGTAGGTGCCGATTCCCCAATAAACAATAGCATGAACCAAATCACCGCGCCATACATTGTATTATAGACTTTGTCCATCCTGGTTTGAGTTTATTATTCAGGACATTTATAGTAATCTATTTGTAATAGTGTGTTTGGTATTCTTTCGAACAGGACATCTTTAGCTTTCATCCAAGCCTTTTAGGAATCTTTCTCACATTGGACTGACTTAATATCTTACTAATTTAATTTCAAGAATCTCATTAAATAGAGTTAAAATGATCTTACACTTGATACATATCTAATTGTGATGCTGATAATTTGTAGGATTGAAGATGAGTATGGGTGTGGATTTTGACCAAACATTTTATTGCATATCTTAAATGCCAATCACTTTAAATCTAATTGCTTCGCTCAGTAAACCTGAAGCGATACAGTCTTGTAGTTATGTTGGGTACAAACACAAAAATCGACATACAGTTTATCATAATATGATCGTCCTCATGCAACAAAACATTCAACTGATATATTTTCTAACTTCTTTCACATTCACGTTGTCGTTCGCTTGATAATTATAAAAACAGTGCAGGGAAATATGGAAGTCACCTCACTATGTAGATTATTGTTGATTATTAAAGACAGTCAGATTCTTCATTTAGACAGAACCGAATCATATAACAATACATTTCATACAAAAATATACTGAATAATCCAATCCATTTTTGGTTTGATTAGGTACTTTAAAATAACCACAGGGGGCCAACGTGACGTTTGGCAGTGTTTTGAACAAGCTGAACATTTGTAACAGAGGAAATTCTAACTAACCATTGATTTATTCCAGTCAAGCAGTGACAAAAACATGTTTACCTTTACAGAATGAAGTGGCTATATTTCAACCAGATGCCTCAAATAAAATGAAACTTGATTTAACCACCAAACTTAATGTTGGTCTCAAGTTTAACACCGGGGTTTATAATGGTGGGCTTGACACACTGAGCTAGAGGAACAAGTGGTACCATCATTTCTGTTTCGCTGTCCACAGTTTTAAAAAAAATTCACAGCTGTAAAGCAACAGTTTGGTTTTGTAAGACTTATCTTAGAGGAGTATAAATTTGACAGTCATCTGCATAGAGGTGAGCATAACACAGTGTTTCTAAAGAGTGGATCCAGGAGTAAATGGATAGAGGGCGAATGAGCGAGGGCCAAAGAGTGAACCTTGTGGAACGCCACAAGAATGGGAAGCATTGGCCACTCCGGGTTGTTAAGGAAAGTTTGATTTGGCAGGTTTGAAATCTTTGCTCCAAATGAGAGATCAAGGTGTCCACTGTGCCAAATGCAGCCTAATCAATATATAAGTATCAGGGAAACACAGTCACAGAGTCAGTGGCTGAATGAATATCAATTTAAAAAAACAACTATAAAAAGTACTGATTCTGTGATGTGCAGAACTTTAAAACCAGACTGGAAAACTACAAGACATTTCATTTTTAAGAGTCAATTAGTTAGCAGTAAAAGTATATTTATATTAAAGTATTTCAGCCATGATACTGTATATTGAGAAGACAAAACAAACTCTACGTGAACATCCTAATGCAATACAATCAAGATGAAGCGGGTCAAGATAAAATGACAAAACGTGACTTTTACTTGACTCAGTAAAGGCGTTTCTGAAATCTGGATTTGATCAGTTTGTTTTAACATTGGGTCTTTGGAAAATAGGGGCATTTTAAACATTTTAAACTTAGTCAACTGAGGCATTTGGGCTGTAAGATAATGACAAACACATACAAAACCTTTATTTCACAAACTATTTCTTCATAATTAATCTCCAAAGACTTCAATAAACCCGTAATCCCAGGTTTAAATTTAGCTTATTTGTTGCCTTCAGGGTCACCTGCCTTTACATCTTTTGAAAGGATTTCCATTGTCAACAATTCATATACACTTCACAGTAGATGTACTTTGTAAGTACTCTGAAACCCATGTAAATGCAGTAGTAGCAGTATTAGTAGAAGTAAAGGGACATTAGAGTCGTCCTTATCTGATCATTCAGGTCCAGAAGCCACATGGACAGCTTGGTGATGTCGTGCTCAGCGCTCTCACCTCACAGTGTGGGAATCTCTGCTTTAAGTTCAGTTGGGGGCTTTTCCGTATGTAGTTTGCTTTGTCTCCCTTTTCCAATGCCTATTTTATGTTGGTATCCCGGGATCCTCTCAGTCTGAAAAGATGTGTTGAAGCTTAATTGTTCACTTGAAATTGCGTGTGTGTGAATATGAATGTGACTGTGTCCCTGTTTTGTGGATGGATGGGTGGATGGATGGATGGATGGATGGATGGATGGATGGATGGATGGATAGATGGATGGATGGATGGATGGATGGATGGATGGATGGATGGATGGATGGATGGATGGAGATCCAGAAGTTTTCTTGTTAAAAACTCAAATGTTAGCTTTCTTTTTTTTCAAGTGTGTAAAGAGAGCAAACATTCAAATGTCATTGTCAAATTCTTTTTGGTGTAAAACTGATTAAAAAAAACCTGAAAAACCTTAACAGGGAGAAACACTCCAAGTTACAATGACTGATCTTCAAAATATTCAGGTTTCTGTAATTGGGCCTTGACATACACCATGAATCTGTAACGTTAGGTAGATCAGAATGTACCTTGCGTGGTGTCACTCTCCATGGTGCTGAACATGTGAGAGGACGTCTGGCAGGTAAATGCTGTTTGATATTTACCTCAAAATGGCACATGCAGGCACAGCAATGAATTTTATGATGGTGCTGCATTTGTTACTTTGTCTTGAGATGTCTGTCAAAAAGATATTTGCTTGAGAGAAAGAATCAGTGACAGAAACAGATGTTTGTGTTTGGGCTTTATCTTGAGAGTAACGTAGTTAAGTAGCGCCTCGATCAACACTTTTTTGAGTGACATGCATCATGTTTTACACATTAAAACTGTTTTACTGCTCAATATACTCAGCTTATGTTGTCATTTATCAATCATTACATTGGTAGTTAACCAGGTATGTTTATAGACGCTCCTCATTTTTAATCACACTTCAATTATTCTCTTTGTCAGAAGAGACACACTTTGTTTGTAGCAGGACATTATAAAATGAGTACAAAATAATTACAAAACATTTGCTTTAAAGAAAATCACCATAAATAACATTTTAGTCTGCATGCTTTTTCATGTTGTTGTTTGCTCATTTTCTTCTCACCCTGATGTGACATCGTGTCATCCTCTGGGGAAGCAAAAACAAACACTCACTAAATGAGCTTCCCAAGCTTAAAGCAACGCCATTTTCATAAAGCATCTGCCACCGGAGACAAAAATACAAACTTTTTCTGTCCAATTGACGTCACTGAAATCTGCATCAGCGTCCTTCAGTCACGTGACACGCGAGTACGCAACAAAAGATCCTGAGAATAAAGTTATTATAATCATAAATTACCAATGCAACAAATAACATTGTGAAATCTGATCTGCTGACGTTAAGATAAAGGTTTATCAAATCTAGAATATAACAATGATTGTTCACATTCCCTATGATAAATCTAACTATTTCAGAAGTCCTTATTCAATTTATTCATTTATTTATGAACAATCAACAGGCTACTTAATATAATACTAATGCACTGTGCTTAGATAAGTGATAAAACAGACCTGAATACATCAATATTCAACAATTTATCTTTTCTTTTCAAAGATAATGGAAAAATATGAACGCTGAACTAAACACAATAAACTAAACCTGCAGACAAGGTTGAGAAATATACTTTGAAACCGACGCTTTGTCGTTTACAAGGACGTGACTCTTGTTATTGTTCCACATCAGAAATAAATCCCAAAGCACCAGTGGCGTCGAGAAGGGCGTCGTTTACAGTCTGCAAACACTTCGCATGTAGTTGCACATTGCATAAATCAGGCGGATGGCTCAGACAGGATTTGAATATCCACAGAAGCCTACACCAAGCTAAAAGCCAAGCTCCGGCTCACATCTGGTGGTGCACATTTGTTTTGCTCCTCAAAGTTGACAAAGGTAAACTTGACGCGTCACACGAGCTTCTCCACCAATGGCAGGGTCTCCTCAGCGTGCTCTGCATCCACACGATCCACTGATGCTCTTGCAACAAGCATGGACGATATAACAAAGGCAACATGAGATATCTAACTCCGAAGTTGCTTATTTCTGCTTGATAAATAAAATTGCATGGATCAGAGGAGCCTGCAGCCGCAGGAGAAGCACTGGACAGGCTGCGGAGGAGACAGAATGGCGGGTTTTTTGAATATTGGGATTTGTGGCCGAGGGGCTCCATTGTACTGACATATCAGGGGCACGAGAACAGCACGAGCCAGGAGAACAAAGGCACCAGATGGCTTTGAATCATTCTGAAGTTACAGAGACACAGGGGCCATTAAGAGATGTCCGGGGGGAAATTAGGGAGTGTGAAGTTAATCGCAAAATATGAACATACAGCAATGTCTGAAAAGAGGGCATATTTTTATGAAAGGGATCTACAAGGAGCATTTCTTGATGTTCTGCAAAGTAAGTCAATCAGCCTTTACTAATATTGCACCGTTAAAGGCTATAACATTTATTCTTTGTGAGAGCCTCAAGTAGTTCGCGTGCAGCTAAAATAAAACATACAGGGTCATCAAATTGAGTGGATTCCTGACACAGCTGCATAAAATAAATAAACGACATATCAGATTATATCAAATCATAATGCTTATATTGTAAGACTCTTTCTGTAGGGATAAGGTCAAGAATTACACTGCATGGATCAATCTGCTGCAATAAGTTGCAACAATACCTAAAAAGCCTGATATTTTTTTTAATCTTTCTTTTAAACACGAGGAATACAGTTCATTCTCTTTGCTCTCTCGGTCTTTTGTTGAAGCTCTTTCTTTATTCTCTTGATTTTTATCATTTGTGTACTTTAATTCCTTTATTATCAATAAAGAAAAAAGAAAAAACACGGTCAATGTCTATTAAGTACATTAAATTCCGTCAAATTTGAGAAATAATCTTCTATATTATTGCAGGATTCAATTTTTTTATAAAATTTATTTCCAGCTTCTGATGAGTCTCGTGTGCTCTCGTGCAGGAGCGCAGCTCCGCGAGGGGGCGTGGCCTCTCTGCAAGTCTCCGCCCACAAAGAGACGAATCCCTGTCAGTGAGTCTCCAAACCTCGTGTTGTAAAAGGGCGCTCAATACAACCTGAGCCTTCAGCCAGGACCTGCAGCGTGACGGGACCGGCGCACCTCCGGTATGTTTACAGGGTTTACGTTCCATTCCGCTTTTTATATTGAGCAGCTAAACATACTAATGAGACAGGATGCGTACTGAAAAGTGCATTTTTTAAAATGCCAATACAACGACACGCCAGGCAGTTACTCTGATATATCTCTGCCTGCACAGTTATTATGATGATGCTTGTAATTATTAGTGAAGTGTTTAGTATTAGTATTTGATGGAATGATGTGACGTCTGCAAAGCAGACTTTTTAGTTGTACTTTTTATTGTTTTTATGTACTTGTCTTCTCTGCTATTTATTTGTTTTAAGAACATTTTAGTATTATTGTGTCACTGTAAACTTGTTTTATGTACTGCTGCCAGGACTTGCAGAAGAGATTCTTAATCTCAATGTGGTTTCTCCTGAATAAATAAGGCTAATGAATGAAAGCATGAAAATCTAACTAAATCTTGTACTATGATTATAATACTACGTGCTTCTTGTACTTTATGTATTATCTTTTGTTGCATGGTGATTAGTGTTTTCTGCAATGCAGTACTTATTGTGTAGTTGCGGTAAGATAATTGTTATCAATATTAACGTAGAACTTTAACTCCGTTGATTGTGTAACAGTCTGTGAAGTTTCTCTGACTTCCTGCTGCCGTGTTGAGACACTTGTCTCGTCAGACTATATGTCCTGATTGTGTGTGATGCTAATGAGTCTGAGAAAGTTTGACTGTAGAAATTCTCACTGCAGCTCACGGATGAACGGGTCATCACTCCTGCACGATGAGTTCAAGAGGACAGGAGACGCCAGTGAACTTCAACTAATGCACGTTTCTTCCCAAATGTGTTTTTTGTGTGGGCAAAAAGGGGGAGTTCAGATCAAAGGAGCATAGAGTACAACCCTTTGCATTAAAAAAATCCTCCAGTGATGTTTTATACCTTCTTTTGAAAAGAATAGGGAGTTAAATGTCAGAATTTTCATGCACGTTGTTGGCTGATTGTTAAATTAAAAGAAAATAAGAATTGTACAAGCAACGTGTAAAGCCATTCATAAAAATATATATACATTACAAAATCAGATTAGAAATGATTGGTAATGAGAAGCAGTGGTGCTAATGTACTTACCTATAATGAAATTAAATATGCATATAGTACAATAAACTTGCAAAAAAGATAAGAAAGAAAGAAAGAAAGAAAGAAAGAAAGAAAGAAAGAAAGAAAGAAAGAAAGAAAGAAAGAAAGAAAGAAAGAAAGAAAGAAAGAAAGAAAAAGTGGGTTTCTGTGTGGTAGATTAAATGACAACGTGAATAAAGTTTGTGCCCCTCTTTGTGTGAGCTTGTCTTCTTTCAGCTGCTTAATAAAGATCTTTTGTCTGGTTTCTTCTTTGATAATAAAAATATGCATTCTTCTGTTATTCATTTTGTATAAGTTTGTTGTTTTTGCGTTTGTTTTTTTGTCACAATCCCCCCAAAAAAACACATTTTCTGCAGATGCACTGTTTTTCTGGGAGCAGGTTTAGTTTTTAGTGAAGTAAAAACAGCATGTTTGTGTGATTTAATAGTTTGAAACCGCCCTCAGTGCACGCGCCCAAGGTCACTCAAGCAAAAGCAATTAACGTGGCACGAGCCACGTAGCTGAGTGGCTGTTGCTATAGACGCCAAAAGCTGAGGGATTTAAAAAAAATTAAATTAAATAAATAAATAAAAAGATATAAAAAAATACAATGAACCAAATAATAATACAACTAAAGTATCAACGTATTGCATCTGATATTCTCAAACTTCAGGCGACAATTTGCTTGAATTTTAATTCAGACTCGTAAATATTCCAGTTTTTAATCTGTGACTCCCTTCTTTTATTGTACACAAAGTGGTCCTACATCGTTTCTGGTCTTTATGGGTTCTGTCAGTGTTCATTGGAGACTCTTAACACGATGCAGAAAATGCCCCAGTTTGAATGTTCCCGCGCAGCAGCAGATGTGCGCGCACAATGGATGGGGCCTAGGAGGGGTCCAGGGGGGGCCTCGGAGCTGAAGAATGGAGTCAAATTTGAATAACTGTCGCACGTCTGACGCGTGCTAGAAATATGCCAGCTTTCCCAGGCCTGGTCGGAAAACCGTTGGCTGCCTCCTTCCAGTTCAATAGGGATTTAGTTTCTCACCGCTGGAAGTTGTGGGAAGGTCTTGAACACACCCTGGGAAAAGCCTCCCACTATTACCCACACTTGATTAAACCTTGTGTTAGGGCACATCATCAAAGACCGCAGCTGCACCAAAAAAATCCCCTGCCCTTTTGGGAATGTCTGGAGTCCACTTAGTGAATAAGAAACTGCAAACTAAACAAGGGAGAATCTACAGTCTACAGAATATCCAATAGATTATTTTGAAGGGATTCAGATTTTGCTGTTTTTACACATAAATGACACAAATCATTCGAACTAGTTTATTTTACTACATTAGCCTGATAATTCATGTTTACTTTTCCAGGAAATGTTTAAACGTTTGAAATAAACAATAATGTTGTGACTATATTGTTCAAACAGAGTCAGAAAGATTTCATTATTAGGTGTGTTCAGCATATAACTTGTTTTGGAACTTTTAAACATATTCTCATGAAGCCATAAAAAAAATATCTATGATAGCAACATGTATTTACACATAACCTATTTATATATCATATTATTACTGAAGTGGGAGGCTACATAGAAAAAAATAGTATATATAAACCAAATCATGCAGTGCTTTTGTCTAATTAGAAAAAATTATTTGACTTATTATGAAGAAAGTACTCTTTACAATCTTTTAATAATTATTTTTAAAAAATATATTAGAAACAAGCATAAATTCCTGCTTTGCCGATTAAATCATCTTAGGCTGGTTGACGGGTTGTTCCTTTAATCCGTGTTAGGGGGGTATTATTGTCCACTTCCTCATGGGAATTGTACTTCCCACTGTTCAGGTCGCTCGTGGGAATTTCCCTCCCTCCCCTGCCCCAGATTGGCGCGAGGTGTCGATGACAGTTGAACCAGTGCAACAGATGGTGCGAGGAGGCACGCGCCGAGCACGAGTCTGGCCTATTACCACTATCTCCGCCCCCCACCCCCCATTCAACTCCGAAGCTAACCAGCCAGATCCTTAGAGAGAACAAATCAATCAACACAGTCAGATGAGAAGAGGGAGAATGTGCACTGGGTGTCATTTTAGTAATGACTTATAATATAATAATTTATTATAATAAGACTCAACATACAACAATATGTTGAGTCAGTTAAAAACAAAAAAGACAAAAAAAAAAATAGCTCATAACAGTTAGGATTTAAAAAGCATCATCTGACTATAAATAGTTCAAATAGAATAGAATAGAATAGAATAGAATAGAACAGAATAGAAAGGAATAGAATAGAAATAGTTATTATATTATTTTAAAATGTTGCTCCACACAGAACACACAGAACAAATAAAAAATAAAGTTAAATTTCAAATAAGACAGCAGAAAATTAAATAAGTAATAATATTTTGTATTAATATGTGAGCTCTCATAAAAGCTTAGAAAGGATTAAATGAATCTTAAACAGCAAGCACTGTTTAGAAAGAGCAGTTCAGTCTTATGGCCACAGGAAGGGAGGATTTCCTCTGTGGTTGCACTTGTGGTATTAGTCTGTTGCTGAATGTCCCTGAACAGGTTATTGTTTCATACCATACTACAATGCTTCAATAAGTGTGATATTGCCTCTTTTAGGGTGTGTATTCAGTAGTGTTTATGTTTGGAGCAGATTACAGTAGATGTAAGGACTGAATGAAAAGAGACTATTTTCCACCTTGAACACCTTCCCAGGTGAAGGTCAGTCCTCCACAATCTGAATCTTTCCTGCCACCGTTTGGTGGTGAAAAGAATTACAGCGTATCCCAACGTCAAGTTCGAGATCAGAACAGTGATGGGCTGCAGCCTGTCTTAGCTTTAATCCAAATATCAGCAAGTGATAGATTCTTTGAAATATAAAGTGTCAATTTATAGTAATTTCAAGTGATGTCTGGTTGAAATGCGCCTCGGACGTTATTTAGATTTGTGTAAGCAATAATCTAATCCACCAGTTTCCCATGACCGGTGTGTATAACATGGTAATTTAAACATCTAAGACTGTAAATGAAAAAAATCACAGAGTGTAATACAGAAAGGCTGCTCGTCATTTCCCTTGTAAATTACTAATGTTACTTTCTGGGAAGGTGAACATTAAATATCCTGAGTTGTTTATTTATGCACACAAGAGACTTTTAGTGGAAGTTATTGTGCTATCATGGGGTTATAGCAATTCAGGTTATAAATAATCCGACTATCAAGTAAAGTACACATCACCAAATACACTTCACAATCCATAGGATGTGGTATCAGGGGTCTAAAGGTTAGCACTCACAAAAAAGGATTTCTCCAGGCCTTATGTATGTGGAGTTTGTTTCTCCTTGCATGCATGTGGGCCTGTGTGAGTGTCTAATTTGTTTAATGTTTACATTACCTGGTGGTGGACTGGTGACCTACTGCTCTCTGATGGACTACTGATACAGGGTGGACATACTTTTATCTGTTCAGCTGAGATTTGCTCCAGCCCCATTAAACTTTGAGTTGGATGGAGTATATGAGATAGATTGATTGAAACACATTTAAAGCAACTTCTATAATGAGCAGTCAATGGGAGGTTTTTAATTTTTTGATAATATAGATAATTCTCCATTCATCGATAATGTTCCTATTCATAGAGCAATATACTATATTTATATCTATACATTTGTTTTATGTCTTCAATAATCAAATAAGAATTTTTTTTTTAAGTTTTAGTGATTTTTAGGAGTGATACATTAGTAACAGTGATTTATGTAAAGTCCCATCAGGTAATCTCTGCACACCACTTGAATAAAACAGTTGTGCTCTGACTTTAAAAATGTTTTCAATTCACACATGCATTTGTAAGTTCACTGACATTTCGTCATTTCATTTCAAAAGAGGATTTTTTTTTACTGCAGAAGCTACTTATTTGTATCTATGACTTAAAAAAAAAAGTGTGTCTCTCACACATGGATTGGAATTTTCAGTGTTCACAATTAAATTCAAAACTCTACAACAAATATGTGAGGAAAACTCCAAAAACCTTCACCTGCAGCCAGTTCCTGTTTTGGTAAGACTGATGTGAAACGGATAAAGAAGAGAAACAGAACACATTAAACAAAGTTTGCTCTGGGGGCCGTAAAACACACTAAGTGAGAGCTGTTTGTTGGTATCATCACAGTAACCAAGTTTGTGTTGTTATATGGGAATGAACTAACTATGCAAATTAGAATAAGTACATGTAATATTCTTCATACATCGTGTTTTATACGTTTATTTTGTGCTTTTTAGTGCAATTTGTTAATTACTTCAAAAAATGTAACCACAATTGATTAACTCTCTTAAGGTCGCCATACATTTTTATTGTGACAGTTTGACAAAAGGCCACCAGATGGACCTCTACTATGTGCAAACCACAGGTGTCCAATGATGCCAATTTCACTGCTGCATGTAAAATGAATGCGCTTGGCGCAACAGAAAAGCATTATAGGTGAAATAGGGTTAAGCTGAGGGTCCATGTTGGACTAACGCCCAGCACCACGGTTGTGTAACTTTCCTGTCGTGCTTTACCAGGAGTTTTAAGTAGCCTTTTCGTACTGTTCCTTTAATTTCTGAGCCGATTTTCAGAAAGCAGCAACCTGTAACAGGCTCAGCGATCCTCCCCCTGATGGATTATTTAACAGGCGCTGCTGAGTCCCATGTCGCCATCTGCTATAGGAAGAAAACACCCCGCGGAATATCCTCAGAGGCGCATGAACGACCAGGTGATAGTCATCCAGCAAGCTGAAAGGTCAAAACATAACCTGATGAAAGTAGTTTTCGAGGTACTCCAGTAGGAAAAAAAAAAAAACTCGTGCAACAGGTGTACAGGATCCTGCGCGCGACAAGACGCACGAAACGCGGATGAAACGCGGGTTGTTTATGACTCGGACCATGGCGCACTGAGTTTTATCTCGGCATGGAAAAGGTGTAATGATGTGTGTCGTTTAAAAAAAAGGGAGGCGGCTCTCGCTTCTAGTCATCGCTGGGAGAGAAGATCCGTGGAGCTGTATCGGAGCCTTCCAAGAAAATTGACCTGCTGACTGACATGATCTGAGGCTTTGCGCACATTATGCTGACTCCATCCGCTCGGTGAACCGATCGGGGGTCAACGAAGGCCAAGCAGAGGTCTGGTCCGGGCCGGGGGAAGGAGTCCCGCAGTGCGCAGCAGTCATGGTGGTGGAGGGGGACAGGACGCTGCTGGCCGCCAGGCAGGGCGACCTGCAGGCTCTCAAAGTGCAATTAGCGACAAAGGAGCTCACCGCAGACGTCAAGGACGTACTGGGGGCTTCTCCAGTCCACCACGCGGCCCGGGCAGGTAAACTCACCTGTCTGCGCTTCCTGGTGGAGGAAGCAGGGCTGCAGGGTAACTGCCTGGCGAACAACGGGGCCAGCCCGGCACATGACGCAGCAGCTACCGGCAACCTGGCCTGCTTACAGTGGCTGCTGACCCAGGGTGGATGTCGGCCAGAGGTGAGTGGCTTCAGAGAGGATATACTAAAGGACAGTGAGATGACAGGGTAGCAGCATGTGGATGCTTTGCCCTGATGTGTCAATGCTGTGTACCCACAACCTAAAAGCTAGAATGAGTTTAATATAACCTCTGAAACTCGATTAAAAGTTCACAAGAAGCAGCGTAATAAAGTTAACACACTAATAATAGGCAACTCATATCTGGCACCTTGTGCATCTCTTTATGTTTTTCTCTAAACCAACTATTTGAACTACCTAGAATATACGAAATTGTTGTGCAAATCAGATGTTATGCTAGTGTTGTCCATTACAATTGCATAAACAAAGTTGTGTTTGACCCCTTTCCTTAAGCAAAACACCTCATTAAACATGTGTCTCGAAATATAAACAAAAAGTTAAAAGCTGTGGTGAAACTTCACATAAAATGTACTTTAAATAACAGTATTTAACATACCTTTGTAATAACACATTGAAATATTTGTGGTCTGTGTCAGTTTTACACCAATGTATTGCATAATCTGCATGCAGTGGTGAATAATGATACTGATTTTAAATCTTGAAGTATGAAATTATTACACCTTAACACCTTAGCTTAAAACCTCAATTTACACTTTTTAGTGACTTATAAAGGGTTACGGGACATTGTAGTTTTTCTGGGAAGGCATTTTGTGGTTCAGACCTAAAATCTCAGCACACATCAGCAAAAAAAGAATCAAAGAATGAATGAAATAATGAAATAATGCCACATTAAAAGCTGAATTATTGGCTAACTAACCCTCCATGAAGAGTGAAAGTGTTGTGTGACAGTCGTAATGTGACACTCTTGGAGAGTTTTAAGTCTCTACTGGGTCATATGCAAAAGTTCTCACAGGTGACACACAGATGATCCTTATGAGAATCTGTTCGGACGGTGGAGTTGTTTTGTTCTTGTAAAATAAAGATGTTATCAGTAAGAATGACAACAATGCAGATCCATAAGCCAATTTTATTACAGCATACATGTATTTTAAAAGCATTAAGAAGTGAAGCCATATGAGCAAAATTATCATAATCTTTTTAAAGACTAGTATCCGGATGAAAGCATTATAACAAGAACAACATCCTATAACAAGGATGAAATTCAACATAAAGGGAGAGGGAAACAAAATAAGCATAAAATCTAAATCTAAGCTTTCTCAGGTCTTCATTGTCTAACTCGTGTCTGTTATTACCGGTATACCTCAGTTTGAGGGTGGTGATATATAGATCACTTTCTCAGTAATACAGAATGTAAAGCACTGCATTGTTTTTACTCCCATGTGCTCTGATGCGTCGCAGTATGTAGCAGTTGAGAGGTCATCAGTCGTGCTCTAGCGAATGAGACACATGCACATCATGCTTCCTAGTTTATCTAATCACCCAGAAGATTATGATTCTTTTGTTTTAACTGGTGAAGAAACCCTTTGCAGGGAAGTGTCGTCACGTTCACTCCAAAGACTATCTGAGGTGGCAGCGGCACAAACCGAGCCATCGGTCTCACCCATGATATATCCCATCTCACTTCAGAAAGATTTACACCGTAATACGATCTCTGTGTTCTACTTAACGCCACCTTTACTTTTGAGATCTGCCCAACAGACCGCAGAAAAGTGACAAAGAGCACACGGTGGCACAATTTAACTGATAAGATTCTTGGCTGACATTTACTGAAGCCTATCAGGTACCACTCGTGGCGCGGTCCACTTGATAGGTGCCCGATGGCATCTTTCACTTATTAACCATTGTGTGGTACTGAATTTTATCTGATGCTAACACAATTAATTTGCAGCACTCCATTGCCTCAGATGGCAACTTAAGCCTGTTTGTTGATAAGAGTCCAGTAATAAAGCCAAAAAATTCAATTTAAAATAGCCATACAAATCCAACTACTTTTTATATAAAGTATGTAAAAACCCAAACTCCGTATTTTGTCTTGAGAGTGATTTGGTCTTTTTATGTGACCGTGATTTTCAGACTTTTTAAGCCTATTCAATCAATCTGCTTTAACAAAACTCTTCACTGACCACCGTCTCCATTTAAACGACAGGACAGGGACAGTTCCGGTGCCACCGTTCTTCACCTCGCGTCCCGCTTCAGTCACCACGAGATCACCGAGTGGCTGCTGAAGAGTGGCGAGGGCGACCCCGGGGCCACCACCGACACGGGGGCCCTGCCTGTTCACTACGCTGCTGCCAAGGGAGACTTGCCCTCCCTACGACTGCTACTGGGCCACAGCCCCAAGTAAGAACAACCTGTACTTGTTTGAATTTACAGCTGTTTGGAGGCTTGTTGTGAACGATGCCGGCTCCTTCATAACTTCACCATATCATGGCTGCTTGCATCTGCAGAAAGTGATACAAGCTCAGGACACTTTCACTGATTTCTACTATTTTATGTAGGTGTAACTGTTCTTATTTCCAGAGATATTTATGGTGTTTTTAATCCGATGAAAAAACCCAGTTATTGATGACACAGTATAAAAACAGCCTTTAAATGGACTTCCACCCAGAAAATACTCAAAGCTTAAATTACAAGAAAAAACTAAACTACAACCTTAAACTTTTCATTCTCTTTTCCTATAACCTGGATTTGAGTTGAAATATTAAATGCCCTGTATTTTTTTTCCTGCTCGTGGCACATGACACAAATTACAGAATAGGTCAACAGAATCGACGCTGTTGCCGCTTTAAGAGCCCGACATTCACAAATGATCTGCCAGATTTCCACCAGTAAGCCCGTCGGCTCTTATTTATTTTAAGATGATTACCAAACAATGCAAGACTGAAGTAGAAGCTGTCAGAGTTTTGGACGATTTTTCGCCAGCTTTTGGCTCGTAGCTGCTGTAGAAACTATTTAAAGACATAACAATGGCACGGAAGGAGAGTAACTTCCTGTACCAGTGGAGCAATCCTAATAATGAGTGATGAAACTAAAGAAAACAACCTCTTAGTGGTTTTATTTTTACTATCATTACATACATGTGCTGCTTATATAATGCTGGTTCAAGTCTGTACATATAATTTAGAGCTCAACAAGTCAACAAATGATTCAGTAACTTGTTGAGACTTTTAAAAAAAACACGATAATCTAGTTTGAGATCTCCTGTGTGTGCTTTCGTTAGGTTCATAAAATTCTGAGTTATATTCACCAAATATTTGATCAGAAAGTAAGACTGATGGCGCATTAACTGGTCAAACACAAAAAGTAACAGAAAAAAACTTTTAGATTCTTTATATACACAATGGCACAAATGCCATTTCAGATTACTTATAGTTCAGATTACATGTACATATATGAAGAGGAGATGCAATGAACGCTCCAAATTCAAGCCCAAGAAAAATATAAATTTCATGTGTAGGAATGTTTAGGAGTATTCTCAGCAGTCATATAATATATGCACTTAAACCAACATGTATAAAATGACATGAAACAACTTTCTAAAAGAGAAAGCACAGCATCATTATTATCCTCACACCAGACAACACAGTGTCACGTTCACACAATAGTGACTTCTATTAACCTTCTAATTAATGCTATGTATGATCAGTGCTGCTTCAAAGCGCCCGTGTGCTATGTGGAGATCCCACTCTGTCATATGGACCACGTCAGTGCTGCTGACATGAGTAAAAAAACTAAAAAAAAACTCAAATTACACCATTTCAATATCCTAATAAGTGTTTCTAACGTCATCCAATATACTTAAAACTGACTATGCTTAGTATGTCGAGGAGTTATGGTCTGCCAGCTAGTTTCCAATAAGCGGAAATTTATAATGATTGATTTTTATAGACAGTGTGAGCAGAAGAATATTGACATACTTGTTATAGTTAGCCTATGTTTCATGAATGTCATGTTTAAAAGTCCAATTCAGACATTTCATATAGTTTAAAAACATTCACCAGTTCAGACAATGGATGATTATGATCCTGTCGGCAACATGAATGGCGTCCAGTCATTAACCCTGTAGTGGGCATTAATATTTTCCCCAAGAGGTCACGTAACAAACTGAGCCAGCCGTGACGGTCAAGAAGCACAAACTGAGCACAAAATTAAAGTGCATCCTTCAAAACGAGAGCAAAGTAGTCGCATCATGTAAATGAATACTCAGTTGATTTAAATGTCTGCAGTGAGCTCCGGTGGGTCGTTCAGGGACAACCAAAGGGCCGTACGCGGCCGGCAGGCTGCACAATGTCCACGTCTGCTTTAACCCATATAACTTTGGCCCACTTTCAGAGCATTACATTGTACTGTGGCTGGAGTGAAAATATTTCACCTGCTTTAAATCACTAGTGCAAAGGCTTAACGGGAGGGTGTTCTAGAAAAATGCTACTTAATACTTAACAGAGTTTTTTTGTTTGCTAAGTGTGTATAACACTTGGATACAAAAAAGTGACATAAGATGAATCAGCAGGCAGATTTCTTGTTGCTGAGTTGTGTTGATAAGTTTGCTCTTCATGTAATGTGTGGTTATAAAAGAATATATCAGTACATAATCAACCACTCAGTGAAAAAATGCTCCTTGTGTTGATATCTAATACCAATAAAATCTCTTTCTGGCACCATAGAGATCCAGAAATGTGATAAGATGAACCAACGTGTTTTTTTAAACTCTGATGGCCTTGGCAGGATCAGCAGCTGGTCCAGACTCTCTCCTCGTCCTCTGCATCTCCAATATTGTCCGGTTGCACCCCAGACAGGTGCATACCTGCTGAAAATTTAATGGCCCCTGGGGACATGGCAGCTCCCTGATAGCCGGGCCCCATTCACTCTCCCCCACCGCCCCTCCTACCGTCGCTGTTTACCACCGTCTCCACGGCGACACACAGTAGCGCCAAAGGCTGATAAGATAATGAGGAAAACAAATCCGTTTGAATAGGCATGCTGCTTTTTAGACGCGGGCCTGGGGCATTGTTTACAATAGCACTATGCAGAGGAGAGATAGCATTCTTCCTTCTGGGTTTATTACAAGCCACAAATTTGTTTTTGTGGGTTTCGGGCGGCGGGTTGATGGCTCCGAGTTTGTTCTACTTGAAAAAATCACAATGATAACCTGACTCCCCCTGTTACATCACCACTTTAGGAAGTGGCCGCCTAATGATGGTATGACATAATGAGAGTATGGCTGCACACACGTAAACGTAGATCCACTGGCAGGTAGTAAACAAGCACCTGTATTTAAAATATTCATCCAGTTTTCAATTTGGTGCATCAAAAAAATGGATAAAATGCTGAGTTCCCTCACAAGTATACAAACATCCAGAGACTTTACTCGTGGGCTATTCAAGACAATATAAAAGGTTAAAGACTGCTTTAAATGATATCAAATGATGTTTTATCTGGCAGCCCATCTGGTAAAATGTCAAATAATCTGATACATAGAATGAGAAATTCATCCTGTTTGTGAAATGTTAAGCTTTAAAGATAGATGAACGACAACAGCGTGAACGGAAACTATTAATTAGCAAAGAATATATAAATGAAAAGTCCTGACTGTAATTTATATGTTCAATAACCATAGTTTTTATGACATTTACATTATAATTTACTCTATATTAACTAGTGTAGTGGTTTGCACCCCTTCCACCCAGTGTCAATATCCCTGGTTCAAGTCCAAGATTCAGAGGGCTTTTTGTGTGATGTTACATGTTTTTACCGTGTGCAAGTTGATTTTTAAGTTTCTTCCCTGGGTTCAAAAACATGCACTTGACTAAAATTGTCCCTCGGAGTTACTGTGACTGAGTGGGATTACCTGCCTCTCCATGTTTGCTCTGTGATGGATTGTTGTCCAACGTGTCTTCTACTTTCACCCATAGTCTGGTCGGATTAAGTTTCTCATGCGACTGGAGATCAAATTGCACACAAAAAAAAAAAAGTACAATAAAGTAAAGAGAACTTTGTATAACAGTTTGGGTGAAATAAACATTTGTGTCATGTTGGTGAAAAGCAAATGTTACAGGAACTGCTTTACATTTTAAATGAATTCACCCTTGGAAAAAAATTAAATTCTGGGTGTGATTTCAAATGTTATACATTTTTTAATGTGACCGAGTATTTAAATCTTCATGTGTCATTGTGCATTAGTGTATTTATAACCAAAAGCCACTAAAACTCATCCTTACGCTCTGAGACAGACAAGGTCTCACTTTCTGATTCATCTTTCAGTAATTGTGTGACCACTATCCTCTCGCTATGAGATCGGCAGAACAACACATGCATCATTGATTCCAGATATTTTTCACTGGATTTATAATCGATGGCTCGTTCAGCCATTACTTCCAGGGAAGCCAAACAAAAAGCCTCCCGCTCTGCGGCTGTACTGATAACCTGGGTAAACAAAGGAGTGAATGAATGTGAGAGGGTCAAATACATCGGGCTGCAGACAGGTTATGTAATCAATTAGTGCAGATGAGGATCTTTTTCATGCCAATCCTCACTTAATTCCAACACACAGCTGAAAAGGCTTCACTTTATTTTTATATTATTTTTATTTTTATTTTTATTTTTATTTTTATTTTTATTTTTATTTTTATTTTTATTTTTATTTTTATTTTTATTTTTATTTTTATTTTTATTTTTTTGGGTTGGAGGGTGCAGAATATTAGCTCTCTAAACCTCAAATGCAAATAAATTATGTTTGCAGTTTTTACTATTTCTCTTGCATGAAATCTACAATGACCACAACTATGTTTCCAGGTTGGTAAAATGCAGAATGAAAAGATTTTAAAGTAACAACTCAACATTTTACTCTTAAACAAATGATCTTGAGTAAAGGGCACTGTGTGAACATTGACTAAGAAAAAAACAGAAAAGGGAAAACACTTTCAACCAGATCTCACAGTAGTAAAGGAGCATTTTGTCAAGGTTTGTGAGAATGAGGCAGCTCGTTAATCTTTTCCAGTGAGCAGGGTTTTTCTATTAGCCAATGGCCGAGCTGCACATATTTTCCTCAGCTTTAATCTCCTTAAAAAGTTCTTGGTACTAGTTGGATAACCCCCCCCTTTCTGTTTCACAAGACATCTCAACTAAGGAATCCCCGACACAAACCATTCAGAGATACTTCCATGGAAAAGGTACATAAATCATATCTTCTCATTATATTGGGGCTCTGCTGTCTTGAAATTATGGTAAAAGTTTCCCTAGTGAGATTTAAAACGCCATTTCTCATTATTTAAACAGGAAGAACCAGTGAAGAGGTAACAAGCCTTTATCGGGCAACAAGGCCATTAGTGTGACATTAATTACTTTAATAGTGATGAAGGTAATCTGGGTCTTTGTCACCGTGTACAGATGGGGATGGGAGGGGGACAATTACGCTGAGATAAATTACTCATCGGAGCTGAACTGGAAATATATCAGATGTCTTCTACATCAGCCTGAGTATTTTGTCTGCTGTGAGATATTGCCCCTTGTGCCACTCACTGGCTGTGTTGTCACACAAGGCTAACCTCTTTCTTAAGACCTTGAAATCTACACCTGCTCTCCAAAAGCAGGTCTTTAGCGCTCATCACTTTGAAGAGCTGAGACAAAGGCAGTGTGTGCTTTGTTGTCATAAATGCTATCGTCAAGATTATTCACAAATATAAACCCCTACGTGTAGACATGTATGTATGTACATGTATTAATAGTTCATTCATCTTTCCACCTCAGAGACAAAGCTAAAATGTCCATGAAGCCTCTATACTTCAGGTCAGAAAAGGATTTCATTAGTCATAAAGCAGACACTTTTCCCCACAGTTGTATTGCCTCCTCATTCACTACATGTGCTCCTTGTTATCATCATTTTCATCTCATCTACTCCTCCTCTTCAACTATTTGGTTGCCCACTGACAAACTTTTCCTAAGCACAAGGCAGGTCTGGCAAAGCCAGTGAAGTGATAATCCTCTTACGAGATGCGTTGCTCGTTTGTCACAGTCCAAATAAAGTACGACCTTATGGGATTTAGTGAGGAAGCACTCGCTCACTCCCTGACCTCCCGCTGTGTCTGAACGGATCTGGGACAAGGAGGGCCACCGGCATTGGAGGAGGTGTTGCACTGGAGGCGGGGCTAAGGGCGTTCAAAAATAAAGAAGAGCGGGATTTGGTTATGTGCTGTGCTGCTGGCTCTCAAAATACAAAGTGTGTTGACATTCCTGCCATAAGTTTACCTCTGCTTTCAACCAAATTGCACTTATGTGTCTTTTTCATTTAAAAAAAAAAAAAAAAAAAAGCTCTGTCAACAAACATAAAAAATATGAACAAGCAGTGTCTTTTACCAACAAATAAGGTCCTCAGTCAAAAACACATTAAGATTACAGATCTTCTTCATCACTGCCAATTATAGTAAACTGCAGACTATTCCTCCACTTACATTTTTACTATTTACAATTCAATATTGGTCAGATTCACCACTTAACATAGACACACACACACACACACGCACACACACACACACAACTCATGGTTCAATGGCTTGCTCAAGGACTCTTCAGCAGCCGACGAAATTACTTCCAGCATTGACTGTTGTTTTTCCTCCATGTGACACCTAAAGGGTTATACAAGCAGTTATCACATGGCAGTATCTTATAATATGTGGGTTTTTTTTCTTGTTAAAGTGCATACAATGTGTATGGCCACACCCAGTCATTTTCTTTTTAAATCGAGACCGAAAGCATGAAAGTTGATATGATCTTAAAGTTGAAACCCAAATTTGTAGAAGCGTTTGTTTGTTTATAGCTGATATACACGGTAATCTCTTTGTTGTTTTGATCTTGCGGTCTCTTTCGTCTACAGTGTTGTAAATTCCCAAACTAAGAACGGTGCCACACCACTCTACCTGGCATGCCAGGAGGGTCATCTGGAGGTCGTCCAATACCTGGTCAAGGATTGCGGGGCGGATCCGAGCATCAGAGCCAATGACGGGATGACACCTCTGCATGCTGCTGCCCAAATGGGCCACAATACTGTCATCGTCTGGCTGGTACGCTCAAATGTTATTGAAATCTTTGTTTAATCACAGGAAATACGCAACAAACGTTAAATGAACTACAACTGATCAAATCTGAACTAAAGGTATTCAGTCCATCTGCTTTGGATTCATTATTGACTTGAAAAACATAAATAATGCTACATCTCTTTATTAGAATCAATAGACTATTTGTGCAGCATTCTAAAATATTGGATTTTGAAAGTAAGACATTTCATGACGTCATCATAAATGTACATGGCTAATGGCTTTACTTTGAATGCATCGAGAAGAGTGACCACAGACACTGATTTCTGGAATTGTCCTTGAGGCCAGGCAGTGGTTTTTATGACAGGAATGTGGCTGAATATTACACCAATCCAGTATTATTCTTTATTATTTTCACTTGTGAAAAAAGATGATGTGAATCTTGTGATTTTTTTTTTTCTCACAATTGTTCCTCAACCTAGTTTTTTAACAGGCCAGTGAAGAAACTCTTTATATAACCTGTCAAGCAGCTAAATGACAGTGAGTTGCGTTTTTTTTTCCTTCTTCCTTTAGATGAGCTTCACAGAGATCAGCCTGACCGACAGGGACGGCGACGGAGCCACAGCGATGCACTTTGCAGCCAGTCGCGGCCATGCAAAGGTGCTCAGCTGGCTGCTGCTGCACGGGGGGGAGATCGTGACGGACAACTGGGGGGGGACCCCGCTCCATGACGCCGCAGAGAACGGTGAACTGGAGGTGGGTTTGAGATCTGTCTTCACTCGGGTGATATCACAGTAACAAAATAACTTTTTATTCAAAATCTTGTTATGACTGGTCACATTAGAGGAAGATGAAGTTGCTATTTTTAACTGTGAATAAGTGTCATTACTAAGTTCAGAGCACATGTTGGTGCCTGCTTATGGATATTGCATTTTGCGCGGCCTCTGGCATGTGACTTCCACCACCACGCCAACCTACCGCTTTGACTAACACCTCTACAC
>OMNM01018130.1:4269-16091 GCA_900302745.1 Parablennius parvicornis | reverse complement strand
AATGTACACTGACAGCTCCTCATGACTGCTCTCTTCCAGCCTGCTGAGCTGCACAGCAGTACTACACAGACAGAGACAGGGAGATGAAGGAAAAGGAGGAGGAAGCCAAAAAAGCTTCAAACTGAAAACTTAAGCACCTTTTTTCTGTTTGTTTAACAGGAGTTAAATTAGGTGGTGTAACATGACTGAAGTCCCTCCTGAACCCAGCGGGGAGAGGAAATGAAACTGTATTTTCTTTAAACTTTTTTTCTGACATGTCACCTAACCCTTTATCATCTTTTGTCACCCTGTCTGTTCTGCTCAACCAGAGGGTACTCCCAAGACATCGGCAAGCTGCAGCCCGGCTCCCGAGTCCCCCCTCAGTTCAGCCGAGGAGTCTGTCAATGGTCTCGCAGGGGATCCACTCGCTTCACAGTCATCCAGTCTCAAACCGACGTCAGAGGATCCCTCAGGAGGGGAGTCTCAGCCCGGCACCCCGCTCCCCGTCCCAGGTCACTCGGGTCTCAGCATCCAGGAGATGGTCGCAATGTCTCCTGAGCTTGATACTTATGCCATCACCAAGAAGGTTAAGGAGGTGCTGACTGATAACAACCTTGGTAAGAAACATTCATACATTTAGTTTACTTAGTTGCTCCCATATAATCCTGTGCACGATATACATTTAAGCAATATATCAGTTCTCTAAACTTACAATTTTGTTGCCCCCTTTCTCTTATCAACCAGGCCAGCGTCTGTTTGGGGAGACAATCCTGGGTCTGACTCAGGGTTCCGTCTCAGACCTGCTGGCCAGGCCCAAACCCTGGCACAAGCTGAGCCTGAAGGGTCGGGAGCCTTTTGTCCGCATGCAGCTCTGGCTCCAGGACCCCCAAAGCGTGGAGAAACTCATGCACATGAAACGTCTGGAAAAGAAAGGTGTGTAACAAAGACTGCTTGAGTAGAAAACCGAACAACAGAACACACCCTATACAGCAATTTTGAAGTTTCAGAAAAGATCAACAAAGGCTTCTAAAATCCTTCATGTTATCTGTGCAAGCGTTTGTTTATTATAGAAATGCGTTCAGAAAAAAAACAACTAGCAGCCTTTGAATACCACATGCACATCTGCACACACAATATCCTTTGTGCAGGACAGCAGAGCATGTTGTGCAGATCACAGTCATCTTGGTGTGATGTCAGTACCAATCAGGACTGCAGACATCACGTACTGTATTCGATGTGACAGCTCGGGGACTGCCGAAGGCCTGCTTACTCACAGTCATCAGCACTCCTCTTCATCATCGTCATCATCATAATAATCATCAGTGTCTATAAGCTCGTGTTTTTTTTATTATTTGCGAGTCCATAGCCCGCTGCATCACTTCATCATTCGGTAATCTCTTCTGTTTGCAAGATTTTAAAGAATCAGCAAGCCAAGAAGCTTCAACCTATGAGCTGCCTCAGTGACCCCTAACTGCTCACTTGAAGCTCTCTCTTGCTCTGTCCTACTCTCTTTCTGTGGAGATCATATATTTGAAACGGCCAGTGGGCTCAGCCGTCCAGGATCAGCTCTTGCTGCTGATATCACAAACTAACACACAAGGGCGAAAAACAAAACTGACCTTACATCTGTGTGTTTTGGGGCGTTGGACCGGTGGGGTTTACTCTGCATTCGACATCGTTTTAGACTATTGACCAAAAGTAATGCATCCGACTAGGAATAGGCAATAGTCCAGGCCACCAGCAGAGCCTAGAGGAAAGACATGGACCTCATCTAGAGTAACCACATTTGACCTCTCACCCTGGTGTTGCAAGCCTTTGAGGCAGCGTACAACTTTCAGCGTGGTCTAACCTTGCTCTCAGGGTTTTTCCTGGCAACGCTAATATATCTGGCAGCGTGTAATGGGGTTGGTAAAATGTCAACCTCATGCAAAGCTGCCATGAGCTGTTCATTTTCAGCCTGCTGGTGCCCTCGGTGAATGGTGCTGTTTGTTTGCTGTAAAATGGAAGGGACACGTTCATTGTTGAAACCCGAAAGTAGGACGAGACCGCCATCTAGTGGTTCTTAAAAAGGATGGCGTCGCTTGTCTTCATGTCATGAATTCTGTTTATTCTATATCGCTTCATCCAATGATTTTAAATAACATTGTTTCGAATTGTGCTAACGTTCCCCTGTGGTTTTTGTGTGTTTGCAGCTTACATGAAGAGGCGACTGAGCTCCTTGAGTGATGGACACTCTGTGGATGGTGCTTTAGCAGGGCCAGAGTATGTGCAGGGTTCACAAAGTCCCGGACAGCAACAGTTGAAGAAGCCCAGAGTGGTGCTGGGCCCAGAGGAGAAGGAGGCCCTCAAGAAGGCTTACCAGCAGAAGCCCTATCCCTCCCCCAAAACCATTGAGGAGCTGGCCTCCCAGCTCAACCTGAAGACCAGTACTGTTATCAACTGGTTCCATAATTACAGGTGAGCATTTGAAAAAGACATACTTGAAATTCAGATTTTAGCATTGTTAGTTTTCATCCAAGTCGGGATTGGTTTCTATTTGTTTTACTTTTTCCAACTTTGTCAAATATTTTTGTGAATGTGTTGTTACTGTCTTTGGTTTCTGTGTTTTCTGACTGAACTCATATTTGTCTCCCAGGTCGCGTATCCGACGAGAGCTCTTTATAGAGGAGATCCAGGCAGCTGGAGGAGTCGGGCCTGGCAGTGAGGGGGGGTCTCCTTCCCTGCGTGGGTCCAAATCAGGAGAGGGGGACAGCTGTGATGGGACAGAATCGGAAGGCACAGGGGAGACACGCCAGGGACTTGGCATAGGCCTGGAGGATCACAGAGGAGCATGCAAAGACCATGACATGGAGGCTGAGTCCGAAGCAGGAGGATCTAATAGTTCCCCTACTCAGTTAGACTGCATCACCTCAGGCTTATCCGGCCCCGGCTCAAGCTGTGGACAGGCTGGACTCGGGCTCTTCAGCCTCACGGAGGCGTCCTCCAGTAGCTCAGCCTCTAGTACTAACATCCCAGCCACTGGCACTGTCAGAAACCCTAGGGACAACAATCTGCGCAAGAAGAAAGCAGCCAATCTCAATAACATCATCCACAGGCTGGAGAAGGCTGCCAGCAAAGAGGATCCATCAGAGTGGGAGTTCTAGCTCCCCCTGACCATCCCTCATCCCTCTCGTCTCATAACCTCACAACCTCTAACCTTGGACCCCTCCTGCTCTGTTCCAGTTGGAGAGTGGACACAGCCAAAGTCAAGCTCAGCAGCCATTTTTATTACATAGAAGCTTTCCAAAAAAAAAAAAAGAGGAAATGAGCAGAGAGTGGTTGGCTAAACCCTTAAAAGAAGATTTACTGAATACATAGAAGAACAAAAATAAGAGAACTTGAGTGTCTCTCCTGTTTTTTTTAAAACTGAGTTTTGTTTTTGTACTGAGATAAGCACTTAGCCGTCCTGCTGGCCACTGGCCCTGCTGTACCTCCCCCCTATCACCAGCCACTGGTGCACCAGACTGGTTAGTCCTGAGCTGGGGTCTGACCCACAGCTGGGGTTTGAAACCTGGACTCAGTAAAACAGGCAAGGCCTGACACAGCAGCTGTCACAGTGATAGACACTGATAGATGATAGATAGAGACAGGAACTCTCTTACAAGAACTCTCACTTTCTTAAAGGAGACTTTTTCCGCTCTTCTTCTCACCTCCCAAGTGTCCACAAACCTCCCCTCACTCAGTGAGACGCCTCATTTTTCACACTGTAGAGTGACTGTTACAAACCCTTTGCCTTTTTCACTCACTGCGTGTGTGTATGTGTGTGCGTGCGTGCGTGTGTGTATGTACATTAGGGGTTTTGTCAGTGTGCACCTATATGTGTGTGCGTGTGTGTCTTTGTTTGGATACACACCCCAAAAAGTGGTGTGTCTGTGTGCTCTCTTCTCAATGGCAGCATGTTTTCTTTTTTATCTCACTCCTACACTCTTACGAGGGTAGTGGAAGGCCTGCTGGCTGAGCTGCCATGGTTACTGATGTAAGAAAGATGAACTTTGACCTCTTGTGTCCCATATCCTATCCTGCTGACAGCCATGTGATGGCCAGAAGGATCTGTAAGTCCTCACAAATACACACTCATCTGAAGAGGAAGGAAAGAAGGAACCCTCTTTTTGCCTCCTTTAAACCCTTCTTTTTAGGATGAAGGATGATCTCTTCTTTTCTTTTTTAAATATTGCAATTTGGTTGCCAATAAGAGATTGCACAGTCTTTTGACTCTAAAGAGTACAAAATAGGGAATCTTAGGAACCATTTTTGATTAGTACACAAATAAGAACAGACAATAAGAGAATAATGAGTTTTAAACAGAAAAACAAATTAGAAATGGAATGATGTTGCGTTGTTAAAATACAATACGATGAATCCACGTAGTACTGTAGCTCTCTGACATGGTGATACTATACGTGTCTCTTGTTGTTTTAGGTTGTGCATGTCACAGCTTGACCCGGCACTGGACCTGCTGGGTGTGTGACTGTGTGTGTGTGTGTGTGTGTGTGTGTGTGTGTAAGAGTATGTGTCTGAACCACCGACAAATTTTCTCTGTTCACAAACACATCTTTTTATAGGCCAAATCAGGAAGAGTGTGAAAGTGTGTGTGTGGTTGTATGTATGTATGTATGTATGTGTACGTGTGCGGAGTGCATTTGTTATTGCCTGCATGTAAAACAGGGTCGAGGTCAATTCACTCAGAATTAGATGTAATTATGTCAATAATGAAATTCTTGACTGAAAACCGAGTTTCAATGAATGAACTGCTGCACGCAGACTGATCTGCCGTTGATGTGAATTCACCCCAACCCTGGTGTGAGTAGTTTCCACTCTCCTCCAGTCTATCCTGTATCCAGGGATGTAAGTCTTTTTGCATTGAATTCTACTGTATACACTACAAATTATAAGGCATATCACCTCCTCCCTGTCCCACACAAGCCCTCAGTGCCTGTCAGCCCACTGCCTCCCCTTTGTGTGTGTGTGTATGTGTGTGTATATGCGTGTGTGTGCATGGATTGCATGTGCACGCATGCCGGTCGATACATGCGTGCAGACGAGTGTGTGAGATCAAGGAGTGTTTCCAGTGAGTGGGGTCATATTTCGTATCTACTTGCACACACTACTAGTGCACAACTGACACCCTTCTTTAAGCTGTTTGATGCGTTACCATTACATTAATCTTCTCACAAAGTAGTGTAATATTATGATTTACTGTAGCTTGGTTTTATTGCTATTTTGCATTTATAGTTTGGTTTTTATTCTGCTTATTTATAGGTGCTGTATTTTTTTTTTTTTTCATTTAATGTCTTATCATTTGAGTTGTCTATTTTTTAAGGGATTATACTGTTCCTGAGGGCAAGTAACATTTTTATTAGACGTATAGACTGCCGGCAGTATTGGTTAATATTTACAAAGATGTACTAGTTCTCATTTGTTTGTATATTCATGAATCCTAAAGTTTAGTGTCATTTCAATAGCTTTTAAAAAAAATGTGTTTGCTACAGTTCATGCTCCCATAAGCATAAAGATCTTACCACAATTGTTATGCTCTTAAATTGCTAGCTAGAGAATCAAAGGACATATCAAGATTGGTGAATATATGATAGCATATCTCTTTTCCTGTTTTCTACTCTCCGATACAACATTTTGTTTTGTTTGGTTTTTTTTTCGGGCAAGCCCTACATTAACATTTGGCAGGGCATGCAACTTTCTTTAGATAACAGTTCGCCCGTTCATTAATCAAATCAACCTAATTAACTGGTCCAAATTTCTACGCATTTGTCAAATAGGTCATATGAATTTACCTAAACTTGAGATCACATGTTAACTTGAAAAAGGTCATATCTGCCAAATTGAGATTAGAGAAGTGTACCAGCGAGCAGGTGTGCTACGCAAAGATTGAGCAGAAATAGCCAGCCTATGATTATGCAGAATTTCTATTGCAGTTAGTAACAAAGCACTTATTAGGATCTTTTTTGAGACGTAACCTTGGACAGGGTCTGTAAACACTACAACAGAGTACGATCACGGGATGCTGGGAAGTGTTTGCCTTTTTTTTTTTCCCCTTCCAAAAAAAGGTTGTGAACCAAGCACAGACTCTTATCCACATCCTAACACTAAAAAAAAGAAAGAAAATAGCTGTACCCATGTTTTTTTATATGATGAATTGCAAACGTGTCCAGCTCTCATTTCGAACTCCACGCGTCTGTGTGACACAAAAGGCCCGTTGTCCTGTACAGCTGTAGATACTTTGAGTAACCACCAGTTTGGGTTCCTATTCACAATCCCCCACCCCCCACCTCGGTGCATGCAGAGTTATTGACAGCCTGGAAAGAGATACTGATGCACTGCAGTACAACACGCTGGTTAAAATTGGATTTTCCAAGTGTGTCTGATAATTGTATAAAAAAAAAAAATTGTCAAATATTGGCTCTACCTGTGGATGACAGCTGTGTGACATCTGTCCTCTGCAACACACTGAAGCAACTTGGCCTTCTGTCATGCGGCTTGGCCTGGACAACCGCCGCATTGTGTTTTTAACGGTCACGAATAGCTACTGTAAAGTTTAAGCACTTAACCCATCGCCTCATCTCTTAGCCAGATCCATCAGTGCACCTAAACCACGTGAGATCATCAGATTTGTGCCTTTAACTGCCAAGCAGGGCACCAAACTAGTGATGTCATTAGATGTAAACAATTTCGTCGCATTTGTTTTGAGACATATCTCACATCCGCATCCATTCATTTCTCCCAGAATTCATATTGGTACTTAAAAGTTGACTTTCCTCAGCTCCCTGGAGAGGAGTGTATATAATTGCTGGCACGCAGCGAAACCTGGAGCAAGAGGAAACTTTACGTGTACTCTTTTAATGACTGACCTGCAGGTCCTATTTCAGGCGGCTGTTTTACCCCACAATGCATTTCTTACGTTGTACATAAACTAGCAGCGAAAGGCCAGAGCATTGAATGAAGGAGGAAGCATGCAGAAACAGCATACACTGTAATAACACTGAATTTATTCATAGGGCATTTTTGTATTTTTTTCTGTTTTGTGTCAGGTTTGCTGTGACATTAATAACGGCACTACAGGTATTGATAATGACGTGTGCCAATTCTAATGGTTATTTGGAAAAAGAGACGTGTAAATACAGTCGATCAAGTAGCTATTGACTCACTATTGTCACAGTATGCTTTTGTTTGAAGGCAGGAGGGAGAGAAGGGACGATTCAGGACTTTTCCATGATCCACAGATATTTTTCTACAAATTTAAATCAGATGATTCTATACACTGTTGAATAACATTGTAAAGGTGTAACAGATGCTGTATATCATATCATGTTTTCTGAAGTCGTAAAGCTTTACTGTATGATCTGTTGAAGTAGTGGTTATTCATTTGACATATTAGTTGTAATGGAAGCCCGAACAGCAGCACTGGTCACCATATTCAGGAGAAAAAAAGAAAAAAAAAGAAAGAAAAAAAAAAACCTCAGATGTTTTTTGTAATACTTTTAAAATATATCTTATGAAGTGGGTTTTGTAAGGAAACACTTTCTGAATCAGCGGTGCTGTATGCATAGCACACTCAGTAATACATACACACATAATACAGCACAATACACTCATCCTTTAAACTTCCTCACCCTCCTCTTTACTTTACCTGTGTGCTTTTGACTTGTCTTTCCTCACACATTGGCTCCAGTTCATTTTAAGTCTTAAATCCTTTCCTTGTCATCTCCTCAGTTTTGTTTCATAGTTGACTTTAAGATTTTAACACCCAGAGAGACAAACTCTGGCACAATAAACATTTCAGTCGATACTCGCAAGACTTAAAAGAGGAAGCAAAAAGCCAAATAGTGAAATAGTTTACCCACCTCTGTTGAAAGGTTGCTGACAAGTTTTTTTGTCTGTGTATTGCTACCTAGTGTCGTCGCTTCAGTTCACCCATAGCTTAAACCACAGTGTAGTCTGACAACCAAATGACCTGGGGAGATCTTCACCCCCCCTTTGGAAAGCTTTAAGATGCTTGTTGAGGCTTTAGCGAGAGTGTTTTTAGGTGACCTTTTTTTTTGGGGGGTTTTCCAACTTGTCATCAACGATGTGGAAGTAATAATTTTCATAACTTCTCCCACAGCTTATTTTTGTGAGTGTGCGTGCGCGTATGTGTGTATTGTAGTACAAAAGGCTGCATGACTGTAAAGGGATGGTTAGTATGTTTTTTGAAAGTCGTTTTCCGAGCACTTCTGTCACTCCTGAGATGCTTTTTTTTTTTTTTTTTTTTTTTCCTCCTTTGGGGTCTCTAACCCTTCCTTTGGTTTTTTCCTCATGTATCATTGTTTCTTTATCTTTCTATTTACTAAACGTACCATGTTGTTTGTTCTCAGCACTGTAAAACAGTCCCTTCTACAACATTGAAAAGCAATATCACTGTATGAAACGTTCACAATGTATTTGTTATGATTGACATTTGATTCATCATCATTATTATTCACATGCACCCTAGGTGTGATAATTGAAGTAAATCTCTTTTATACAAATACTAAAAGTGTGTTGTGGTAGTTTTTTTGTTTGTTTGTTTTGAAGTTGTACTGTTCAATATATGCATTGGTTCTGTGAAATAAGTATTCTCAGAGAAAGAGATCAGGGAAAAGGTAGTTTTACCACAATTTCTGACATCACTTCTGCCATTTTTATCGCTGCAACAGGTGAGTTATTCTGGGAATTAAAAGATAATATCCAAACAAAAATAAGGAGTTTGATGGATGGCTAAATTAATTTGAACCTTTCTACCCTCCACAGGCCGCTACACTGATCTTCAGGTGGAGTTTTCAGCTGCGGTGCGCACAAGCGCTGAGCAGAAGGAGCTGATCCTGAAGCTGGAGCACGACCTGAGCACCATCCAGACCATGTCCTCGCTGCCACGACCCGACGCAGACGGGTCAGAGGTCAGCAACATGGGCAACATCCCCGAGCCCATCAAAGAGGCCACAGCCATGTTCAGTGGTACGTCCAGGTTCCAGAGGAAGAAGGTTGTACTTCATTTGCAGGTCATGTTGCATTAGTCCTTCTGAGGCTGCAACTATGCAACTTTTATTATCAGACAAGACAATTTTATCTCTTAACTACCAACATAACATTTGTCTCAAGCTTCAAAACATATTAAACTTTTAAAATATAGCCGAAACAGGAATATGCAGACTGGTTGGATTTAAAAGATTAAAAAAAGTCAAACAGTTTGTCCATGTTGGAACAACTGTTTTTGGGGCTTGTTTCGCTGGTGTCCAGCAAGTTGGTTTAAACTGCAAGATAAGAGCCGTTTTAAAGATAGCTGTGTTTCACATTTGAAATTAAATGGAGATAACTGTTGACACACATTTAATTTTGGAACAGCTATAGCAAGCCCATGAAAATAACTCCCTGTGCCCCCAGAGCAGCACGATGCAGACCTCCGGTCAAAAACATTTCTTGAGGATTAACATTTAGTTTATTTGCTCTGGAGAGAAATTAGATTTTTTTTTCCCCCCGATCTTCTTTTAGAATATCTTTTTTTAGTCCTTGCTCCATGGTAGTTGCTCTCCTCTTTTTTTCTCCACACACTCAACTGTGGTGACTGCTGAACAGGCTGATTGTTTATCAAAGTATACATCCATAAACAAATTTGCATCCAGTTATAAACAGCCAATATCATAAGGAAGCCCTTTTAAAAACAGTTTGAGGAGCCCAGAAACTATTTAACCCGTATACCTATAATCATACTCTGCCCTCATGGTAGTCTTTAATCAGTAAATGTTCAAATGAATTTCCTTTATAATATTTATACTCAAATACATTTTAAGTTTGCCACTCTTGGGACTCCTGTGTTGCACCATATTAACTGGCACATGGTCACAAAGCTATATGGCTTAGTTCACAGTCTTTCTGTATTAGTCTTTCTGTTTTAGAGATTCATAAAGTAATAGTTTTTTAGCCATGAGACGTATGTTTGCCAAATCTTTTCAGTTGTTTATTTGGCAGAAAAACATTTAGCTCTAATTTATAAACCCCTCCATCTTAGCAAAGGGCCTTTAAGCTTTAAAAATTATCCTCACATGCCGGTTTAACACATCCAGTAGTATTTGAAGTGACAGAACATGAAGGTAAGACGGATGGTGACATTTTGGAGTCTGGATGATGTTTGACTTCCTCTTCAGAGCAGCTGCTGTTTCTCATCTTCTAAACTGAATTAATCACCCAGTTCTGATGCTTGTTTGAAATTTCCACCTTTGTTCTCGTGGAGGTGCCGACTCATAAATGTGCAGTTGATCCTCGCAGTGACTGAAGTCTGACTTCAGCTTGAGTGAAAAGAGGTCAATGTGTTGAGTGGAAGCTCTGCAGGAGTTCGCTTTTTTAAAATACGACAGTCAAGACTGATTAAACAGAATCAAGTGCTTCTTTTTTTATGTGTTGCAAGGAACGAGTATCGGTTCGTTAGCTGGAGCTAAACTGGGGGAAAAGTAAAGTGAAACTACGACACGAGTCAATCGTCTGATATGTCCCAGATCGAAGGCCGGAGCACAGTTATTTATTATATTGAGTGTAATATTCAGATGAATGTTTATGTGTTTCAAAGAAGGTGACGTCTCTCAAAGCAACTGGACTTGATCATACTGTATGTCTTGAAACACGTCTTATCTGACTAGGCTTGAGGATACTGCCTCGATGCCTCCCACCTAGACAAAGGAGAATATGTGCCGAATAAAAATTAAAAGTGTGATTGGTGGCTGAAACTACAAACAAAACTCCGCCCCTAACTAATCAATTCACATTCACTCTTGGATGGAGATGAAGGATTTTGGTCTTGATGAAAAACAAACAAGTGCAAATACTGTATTGTGCATAAGGTTTTGGTTGGTATGAGGCTAAAAAGCTGCAGGAGTGCTTTCATTAATAATGTTAGTCATTCCCATGACTTCAAGGAAATTGCAGTTAATTTATTGGAAAAGAAATCAGGATATTTTTAAAAAAAAAATTTGTGACAACCGTTTGAGGTTGACTGGTCATTGGTTAATTGCCTGTGTGAGTGTGTGAATGAGTTTGAGCATCAGGGGTGGATGGAGGACAAGTTGTGGCTGTACTGCATTCACCCATAATCCTGAAGCAAATGTAACAGTATAGAGGATAGCTAAGAGGATATGACCACCTTTAGACCGCCTTTGAAACAGCACAGTTTCTTCTCAGTTTTAGGATCCTGTTCACATGGTTTAAAACATCTTGGAGAAACAGATCTTCATATAAACACGGACAGCCTTGAATGTTAGGACCAGGGGTCTGTGGGGGGTACAGCATTATTTCCAGAAACCTGTTTCTCAAGCTATTCGGGCACCTTGCTGCAAGAAGTACTTGACTGACTGTGATATACGTGCCTATAACCATTGCGCAGCACTAATCGTAATGGCAGAGCAATGGATGCTAAATAAACGAATAAAAAACGGTTAAAAAAAACAAACATATGCACTAAAGGGAAACTCATGTGAACAGCTGAGCTGCGTATGTGATGAGATGTGTGTGTTGGTGTGTATCTGTGCTGTCTGTTATCTCCAGGCTCTGGCACGACCTCC
This sequence comes from Parablennius parvicornis, assembly GCA_900302745.1. Classification (NCBI taxonomy): domain Eukaryota; kingdom Metazoa; phylum Chordata; class Actinopteri; order Blenniiformes; family Blenniidae; genus Parablennius; species Parablennius parvicornis. The sequence continues at coordinate 4,494 of OMNM01018130.1, read as the reverse complement.
CAGCCTGAGCTCCCTCAGGGACAGATGGACTCGCTGCTCTCCATCATCTCCAGCCAAAGGGAGAGGTTTCGCTCCCGCAACCAGGAGCTGGAGGCTGTGAGTCACCGTCCTACACACACACACACACACACACACACACACACACACACCGTATTTCTGATTTCCATTACTTTATTAGAACAAGAGAATCCTCAAATATTTCAATGTATAGTTTATGTGATAAAT
>OMNM01018125.1:7354-22351 GCA_900302745.1 Parablennius parvicornis | reverse complement strand
CGGGGCCACGTTCCCCAGCCCCGCTCAGCCGGACATCCTCGCTGCTTACAAACTACAGAAGGAGCTGGACTTCGAGGACCCCTACACTCCAGGTGGAAATATCTCGTTCGGCTCGAGTCTGAACCCGGTGGGCTCCCCGGATATCAAGTACGTGTCGCCAAAGCACCGACTCATCAAGGTGGAAACCATCGAGAAGAGCAGCCCGGCGCCCGGCGGTGGCGTCACGGTCACCACGGCGGTGGCAGTGGGGAGTGTTAAATCCCCCACATCCCCCCCATCCGACCACGACAACAAGGACAAGGTGGGTCAAGTTTTGGTGCATCATGTGCGTCCAAGCGCGCAACAACTCTCAACTTTGTAATTCAACAGTTTTCTTGCAAATGTGTATCAACCACTTCTAATAATGAGGTCCAAAACATATATATATATAAAAAACGTGGTTAGTTTCGAAACTCTGCCCATAAAATGAGTCGTTACAACCGGCAGAACTTGTTATCACAGGCGCACTGAGGGAGTCCGCACGGGTTACGAAATCCACCCGTCTAATATCCAACTTCCAATCCAGGGCGTGCTGTGGAGGAGCCAGCAAACGCACGCCTCTACATGACAATTATTAAAATGTTGAAATGTATTTTTCTGTTTGTTCCTGGACAGTTTAATTCCCTCCAAACTCTTCCTGGGTACACCAGCTGCGCTTTCTTTCCCATCTCCTCTAAAAGCTCATTTCCAAGGAGCAGTAGAATCTAGACTCAGTTCCTCTAATTCATCTTTAATCAATTCTTATTTAGCTAGACAGATCCATGTAGAGAATGTCCATAATAGAGACACTATGGGGAAATTACTTGTGATAATTGTATGTATATAAGAGTTTATTATGATCCTCTCTTTGCTTTTTCCAACTACATTGTGTGTGGAGAGGCAGCCAGACAGCAGGCAAAGCAGGCTGTGCCTTGGAGCACACTGTCATTCATGTCAGGCTTCTCAGAAATCCACGCACTGTGTTCGTTTGGAGAAAGTGGACATGCCCGGCGACTGTGAGCCTGCTTGCACAGAGCGTGTGATCCAGGCGAAGAATTTTTTTCACTGTCTGCACGGTCCATTAGCAGCACGGCCCTGCGAGAATCTACACACTGCTCAGGTCGCCCTTCAATCACGTCTGTGTTCATGTCACCTCCGTGCTACTTCCACCTCCGCCTGGGTCTGCTTTCACACCTGCCCTGCGACATGTGGCCAGTTCACAGTCGGTTTCAGTGCAACACTGTTGTTTATGTTCTACCATGTCTGCAACCTGTTGCAAGACTGTTGCATTAAGGTGTTTTGCTTTTTTTCTCCACCGCACGCAGTCATCATCCAACTCAGAAATCAGGGAACCAAGTGAACCTCATCAAATGATATTCTGTTGCAATGTTTGTTTTCCCACACTGTCAGCCACTGTTTTCAGCAGTCACCTCATGAACGTGGTATGCAGGTTAAAGAGCCATGTGTTTTCAGTAAAAAAAAAAAATAAATAAATAAAGCCGACGGAAACCAAAACTTTATAGTTTTCTCTCAGCCGCTGCAGCTGTCGGAGCTTATTAAGCAGATTCCAGTTGTGTTTTGTTAATTGAAGCTTATTCGGATCCCCCCTAACTCAGGAATACAGTTGCCTCTCCGTCTGCTCTCTCTCTCTGTGCACATATGGTTCCTACAACCAAGCGGCTGATTGCTTAGCATGAGCTTGAATGCCTCACACCCAGCAGTGTAAACCATGTTATGGACCAGCTGAATCAGAACTGACAGCTGGCCGGCTTAAGAAATATGTGGAGAGAAGGGTTTAGGGATTTCTTGTCAGGTGAACAAGGTTGAATAAAAATGATGTACTACTAAGAAGGGGAGATCAAGCATGAGGAATTAACTCCAAAAATGAACGACACTTTTGTTGCCACTTTTTATTTGGGTCAAAAATGAACCCATACACACAAATTATGCATGCCATTATGTTTTCACTTTTGAACTAGCACTTGCATTTTTTTTTTTTTTTTTTTTTTCACAGGAGTAAACTCCTCTCAGGTAAGCCTCCATGCTCCTCAGTGACTACCTCAAACAGTGTTGTGAGGCTTTGTGCTCAACCTTTTGTGAGGATTACGGTTTGTCTGGATGCGGAGGATTTTCTTTCCGACTGTGGCTGCCCATGATAATTGTTTGTAAATCCTTGTTAGAGCCACTCTCTAGGTGAAAGTGCTGTTAATGAAGGATTGTCCCTGGATGCAGACGCTTGTCGGTACAGTCTCTGTGGGAGGATGTGCACAGTCTCTTCTCTCAGTCCTGTGTGTTAAAAGCGTGACAAAAAAAAATTAGGTGATCTTCATTGTGGATGCTTCATGTTGACACACTTTTTATATCAGGCGGTGGAAAACTGATAAGAACAGTGATTAAACAGAAGAAAAAAAAATTTGCCTGTTGAACTCATGCGCATGTTCACACCTACGTGCACCTCGGGGTGACAGTCATGTTTTGGACAGCGTGCAGCGAGCGCCAACTGCTGAGAGACTGAGTAAAGAGCCTCAGCAGCCCTGCTTGGTTACATTGATGTTTTAATTACTTGACTCATGAATGCTAATTATATCACTGCCTACCTAATGCCTGAAATGCCAATAGCTGCATCAAGTGAATTTTCCTGGGACTGTGTCTATCCACCAGCCTGAATGAGGAAAAACCAGCAAGTTTAAGCGGCTTTACACAGTAACGTATTGCATATTTCACGACTTTACTTTAGCCTTTTTTCCGTGTATTGATTTGGAGCTTTCATATGGTGCTTCGTTTTGTTTGACGCATCTCAGGAAGCATTAGTCGCAGGGTTAAATTTCCAAGGTATTGTGATGTGTTTTGTTTGTGATGACGCCCGGCCCTTCACGGTGGAGTGAACTGAGAGAGGTGATCAATTATCATCCTGCCTCGGAGCTAATTAAAGGCCTCATCTCCCAGCTCATTGCTCTACTCAGCATTAACCGAACTTCTCTCAAGGACAGCCAACCCGTGAAACCGACGACGGGCCCCTCTTGGAAATGTGTAAACAAAAGCGGCGGCGCGGAGCTGACAGACTGCGGCACCCATGTGAAGCGCCGCCCGTCATCATCAGTGTCTGCTCAGGCGCCTGGGGAGCGTCTCTCTTCCAATCTAACTTTGGCTGCCTTCAGGCTTCCAGGTCCCTTTGACTCGATGATCCCAGGAGTCAGCCTGCATATCTATCTATAGAAGGATGTAGCTGGTTCAGTCTCCCCTGTCTCTTGTTGTGCAGTCGACGGAGGCGTCTGGACCAATAGATTTTTCTTCCTTTTTCTTCTGTCAACTTTCCCGGCTCAGCATTTCAGTTGATATTCGTGTAGGAGGGTACTCATTGTTATCTAATCCTCGAAAGTTTGGATGCGTGATGTTCGATCGTGAAATAGTTGAGAATTAATCAACAGATTTTTGTGTAATGTCCCTTTACAGACATTTGCACCTCATCAGACGTGAACTTTGCTGCCAAGTGCTTCCACACATTCTCCATTCACAAATTTACTTCAGATATTTTTGAAGTGACTTTGCTGCAAGATTTAAGGAACAAAGGGAAAACTGGAGTAAAAGTATCTGTCAGTGATTTGATTAAGGTTTGCATTACGTTGCATCTACAGATCAGGTGTGCGCTATAGCCTTCGGGGTTTTTCCAGGGTCTTGATTGATTCCTCAAGCATTCATTAAAAAAAAAAAAAAAAACTTGCAGTAGTGTGTCGCAGTTGTCTGTGTGAACCACTCAATGAAGTTTCGCTTTACACTAAAGTCTGTCCAGACTTATAATGTGTGCAATGCAGACTTTAGACAGTGAGAAATTTAATAAAAGGGATCAAGTGTTATAGAGAAATTCTATTACAAGTACGACCAGACCTAAACCCACATTGACCTGGCAACCAAAACATAATCCGTCCGTGCTTGATGGACAAACGTTTGTGTCAGATCTGGGAAAATTGAAAAAAAAAAAAAACGCCTTGAGGCCTTTGGAAATACAAAGTTAACCCAAACGATACAAATTTAAAAGATAATGCTTTTCACGCCACAGCAATTGCTGGTACATCGGCATAAACATGTCACCATCATTGAATTCTAGTCCTTACAAACTCTTCTTTGACTTCTTTCCTTTAGTCTTTTGCATACCTGCGAATTGTGCTCCATTTGTGAAAGACCATAATTACACCCTCACAGGGTGCTTCGTCTTTGCAGGCTACATTTTTCCAGCGTGGGTAGATCAAGTCCTCCTCTCCCAGGATGCAGATGGCTAAAGCCTGCTCACTCTCACTTCCCCACACCCTGAATATCTTCGCTTGGCCTTTCACCTTGGCACTCCAGACATCAGTGAAGTTTCATAAATGCGGCTCACTGGCCTCTCGCGCTTTCGTCTGTGCCAGTGACAGGAGAAATGTCAAGCGCGAACGTCAATATCACCTGGATCTGAGCCGGCGCTTTTCTTTAGCGACACCTGGCCAGAAGATGGATGAAAACATCAGAACCCGTCATGTTTTCTTAAAGCAGTTCTCTGCTTGTTTTGTGTGAAATGGAGGCTTGTATGATTAATGGAGGGCTGTGGCTGCTGGGGGAGAACTGCTTTACATTTTCAAAAACAAACAAACATGGAGTATCACAGTCATTTCTGTGAGTGATTAAACTCATAATGGTCATATTAAATAGCAGAACCACTGAGAGTATATGAAATGTTTTTCAGTGATTTTCACTGCTGCTGTGACTCTTCTTGGTGAAATAATCAACAGATTGGTGTGAAAGCTTTGTCGTGCAGCTCTTTAAGTTTTGCAGCTGCTGTTTCTCTGAAGTCATGCTGAGTAGTGGTGGGCACATTGTGACTGAAATCTTCAAGTAAGCAAATAATTTAGGTGATTATGATAAATTGTGTGGAATAAGTAATTTGGTGTGTTGCCATGGCGACTATTAATCCAAAACAAGTCTAGACTGCGAAGCTGTTGGCATGATTGTGTAGAGTTTTGATTCCAAGCTCAAGTTACAGAGGTGTCAAAGAATGCCCCGCATTTCCTGAGCTATTTTAAACATCTGAAGCATTTCCTCAAAGTCATCCTGGCCAGTGTGAAGACTTCACACTGTTTTTAACGTCCCAGTGTCCTAAACCGTTCCAAACGCGGTTCATAGTCATTGTTCATCACTGGCTTACTGTAAATGAGAAAAGAGCATTACAATGCATTCCTGACCTGAGCAAGAATCCTGGAAGGGCACTTTGAGAGGAAGGAAGGCGCACAGAGCCTCGCAGCGTGCACGCTGAAGCTCCGCCCCTGCTTCAACACTATGAAGTCATATTGAAGTAGACGACGAGCTGGAGGCCACAATGTAATGTCTACTCATGCATTTAAAAGGTCTGGCTTTTCATCAAGATATCATTTTCTCCAAATCCTGTTACATTTACATTCACGCCACCGTAAACTGCATGTGATAATCTGTCACGGTTGGGTTTTATAAGCAGCCATTCCGCTGTATGTGAGCGACTGTTATAGGCCTTTGGAAACGATCGCCGTTAGCCATTGTTTGCTTATTTTCCTTCCTCCTTCCATGTGGGAGCTTTCTTTCCAGTTTAAAGGGTCCCGCTGGAGTCAGTTGTGTTTGTTGCTCGATTTGCTTTTTCTAGCTTTGTGCCGGAACATCAGTCGCATGATTCCACCAGGTCACAATTAGCCTGCAGACGAGTGCTGCTGCTTTGACCTCTGGGGTGCCGTAGACACATGGCTCTGTTTTGTGTAATGACAGCGTGTGCAGCCGAGTCGAGAAGGAGCCCCGGTCTGCAGGCAGATCGTTGCGCACAGATTAAAAAGAAACAAATGAGTTTGCATTCCACCAGAAACACCGGGAGCCTGCAGGAGAAGTGGCTTTGACTGCTCATTTTGTAGAAGTTCCCCCAGCCTTGCAGAGGGAAGTCAAACATGCAAATTTTATGTATAACCAAATTATTGTTTTTGCATTGAAATCCGGTGATAATTCAGAGATCAGAGATCGACATTGATGTTCATGAGTGCAGGCTGTTGTTTTTGTGTCTCGCTGCATGAGGCAGGCAGACTTCTGTCTGGAGAACGTCGCTTCCCTGTGATGTGATTGCTGAACGGGAAACTGAACAGTTTTATTTATACTTAGTGGGCTTCTAGGTTCTTTGTTTCTGCAGATAGCTTGAGAGCTTTTTCTAGACATGTTCCACATGTGAAGAGATCATTAATCAACATTTTCTATTAAAAAATCTGTCTCAAGTGTAGTGATGCATCACTTTTTTTTCTTTTTGCATTGAATTCATCTTGGGAATGAATCTTCACTGTAGGCTGGAATCCACATCTAGCTTTTGATTTTCTTGTGAATGTTTTTACAATTTTGATAACTTAGTTTACAGCCTGTTACTTCAGTATTTCAGTTTCACGTTCAACGTTTCACATTGCTCATTTGATGCTGAAGCAACTCACCACAGTTTCCCCAACAAATAAATGTCATTTTTTTTTTTTATCGAATGTCCCCTTTTTAACTGTTATAGGATTTTTTTTTTTTTTATTATTTTTATTCATTTCTTTTTTATTATTTATTATTTTTTTATTTATTCACAAATGAAAGTAGTGGGTAGGTGGGTATCACTCTGTTTTTATTCCATTTTCACTATTCATTCAGTGAGAATAGTGATTGGGGAGAAAGCAAGACGTTATCTGCAGTTGTTTGGTGGAAAATCAGGAATGGCTCAGTTTCTCCAGGATTAAGGAAGCGTTCTCTTCCTGACAGGAAGTGTTTACAACTTGGTGACATTCCCGTTTTAACCTGACAAGTCTCCACTCGCCACTCTGTGTGGGCGGGGTACTGCCTTGCTTGCTAAAATTTAACCCGGGTTAGTGCTCTCGGCTGTTTCAACCTCGAGTAACCTACAGGTCGGAAATGGTGACAAGTGGTGGGAGCAATTGCTGTTTCGTGCTCCACTGAGGAAAAAGACTGACACTTGTCAGCCAGCAATTCTAATATTGGCTTTCTCTGGCTCTTGCTGCCCTGTTCAGAGGAAGCAGTGTAGCAGTGGCAGGGATACTGGATCTTCACACTCAAAGCCTGCAGCCTCAATCAAGGCCTCCTCAGACACCATCACATCTCCTAGTTTGTTTACAGGCTGACTGTCGCTTTCTTTCCTCGCTGCTTCATGAATTCCTATTTCAAAGTGTAAGTGCTTGTCCCAGTGGACCTCATCTCGTTGTTGCATGAAGCTCCGCTCTCCTAACATGACAAACAATAGTGTTTGCACATCGTGGGAGCCATGTGAAATGGGAGTAAATTGCACGTCGCTGATATCAGGCGTATGCAAACAACTTTATTATTGTTCTCTCCACCCCACTCCCATATTGTCCAATGGAGAGAAAAAAGTAGGTGTATCAGCAGTTATTCAAGTTGAAGTGATGAGAGAAATTTGTAGTCATACTGAGGACAAATCACTTGTTCGCGTGGCCACGGGATTATTAAATTCTATGAAATTCCAACATTCCGTCGCGGTGCCTGAATTATTCTCGACCCTCGTGCCGCACCACTTGCCATATGTGGCAGAAACACTGCCAATAAATCTGTCACACAGGGACGGGGACAGAGAAAGGAAATTGGATTTTGTCAAGCGTGTCGTCAAGTACTTAATCTTGAATATCTCTTGCATATTAAGAGCACCTTCATAGGGTGCAACCCGCGGCCTCCTCCTCCCTCTCGTCCTCTGCCGGAGGTCTTAAGTGGCTGTGTGGAGTGTATTTCAATGAAGGGAGTCCTCAGGGACAAGTTGAGGTGCTTTTTTGTGCGTTGCTGCCATGAATGCCAAACAAAAGATGCCTTCATACATCAGGAGACGGAGGGCAGCAGGGGTAGGACTTTACTGAAAAGTGAGGAAGCACATCTAGCTGTTTCAGAGTGGAAAAACCTGATATTTTACACGAGGCTTGTTATGTAAAGAGAGAATAAAGAGGACGTCGAGTTGTCTGCTTTGTTTATGTTTATCTCCTTATTTTTAGAATCATAGTGACTCATTAGTAACGTGCAAGTTACCTTCATTTACCAAATTGTTGTGATTTAAGATGAAACAGATGCATGTTTAATGTTAATCTTTAGTGTTAGTAGTCTTGCTATTTCAGACATTAATGGTCATTCAGACCACGTCCGAGATCCAGTGTTTCCAAAACTGAACGTCAAACCGAGGTGCATGAGCAATGTATGCAACATAAATTTATTTTGGATGTGTGAAAACATGACTGGAGGCACGTTTCAGACATTGTTTTCTTTGCTGTGGACTAATTTAGAAGTGTGGCCACATCTGTGTCAAAAGTTGAAGGAGTTACACTGCATCTTGAGTCATGGCAAAACAAATATAAAAGCCCTTAATTGCGATTAAAAGCTCTCTTGTGCTTTCATGCACTGTCCAGTTTTAACTTTATACCTGCCTGTCTTTCAGTTATTCGTTCATTTCATGGCAAAACATTTTTGGGACAGATTGCAAACATAATGGTTAATGCACCATAACTTGTTTAAATATGTAGTGTTGTTGTGTTGTTCATGGATCATTCACATTCTATAAAAAAAGAAATTTCAAGGGAGATATAATAGTGAACAGGAAAATAATAGTGTTTGTTCCTGAAATCAAACCTGACTGGCATTACTTGGTGTTGAGCTGTCAATCATGTAGATATGCATCAATATTTTAATTGCATTTTAAAGATGCTTCAAGGCAAATATTAACATCTAAAGTAGCCTTGGAACTTCAAAGGCAGAACAATGGGATTCTGCTAAGCTACATATAATTTCCACAGGGAAAAAAGGTTGATAGTTTGGTTTGCAACACTTCAGTCAAAAAGATGAGCATACTGCAACAGATGCATGTCTTCTTGGAAAAAAACGTGATGTGACACTCCACTAGCGAGAGATCAGCCACAGAAAATATCATGTCAATCACATCTGCATATGCTAGGTTGTATTAACACTATTGTGTCATCGACATACGGTGAATGACTCGATCAAACGCACCAGCAGCATTTAATAAGTGTTGTTTATTTGGCACTGACAGGCAGCTGTCATGAGAGTGAGTGGGAATATGAGAAGATATTCCTATTTTTAACTTCTTGCAGGTCTGAAAGATGATTTTCTTTTTCTTTTTTTTATTTTCAGAAAGTTCTCAGTGATTGCATGTGAGCCCGGGAGAATCAACTTGGACAGACTGAGTGTCTTTAGAAACTTTGATTTGAATGAGCACTGATAACGTACACCAGACATCCCACTTAGGCATTGATTGAGGGCTTGTCGAAATCACACACACACACACACACACACACACACACACACACGTACACAAAAATTTCCAGTGCTATTCTTGCAGGCCTTTCAATTGGTCAAATATATTTCCTAGACATTTAACTTAACCTGTTTCTAACCATAATCTTGCCATTACTTTTTAATCATATCTTTACCATCTAAACCAGTGTTGGGTGCTGTATTTGGGACCCCACAGAGAGAAATACAAGCCCACACACACACACACACACACCTGATATGCAAGTGTGTTTTTTCGTTCTGTACTTAACTGTGTGTCAGTGTGTCAGTGGTTATTACTGACAGCATGCTGGACTACAGGAACCGTAAAAGTGTCAGAAGGCATAGTAACTCACACTCGCAGAGGAGGGTGTGACGGTTGCGACGCTTTTTACTTTGCTTTTCTTTCTGATTCATCTGCTTTACGGATTTTCCTGCTTTCATCCTCTCCGAATTCTGGCCTTGTGATATCGGTGTTTGCTGCTGCAACATCTGGAAGCATTTCCTGTACACAAACCATGATCAACAACAGTCTAAAATCGCTCACGGCAAACAAGCCTGCTTCACCCTGGTGGCGTGCAAACACCGCTCCACATGGCCACAAGAGTGCAGAGATCAGAAGAACCAACATTTAATATGGTCCAAAAGGGGGGAATGGGATCTGATAAATGGGACGGCACCCGCAGCGCAGATGTCTCTTGAGGTGGAGACATGTGCAAAACTGATGGTTGTGCACATTGATGTGTAAAGGGGAATGTGGACTCTAATCCTCAAAATATATGTAGTTAAGTATATGTTGTGCGTGAACTGTATAATAACCCCAAGCTTGCTAATGGTAGCTGTTGGTACACCTGATGGGAGTTTGAAAAGCAAATGGAAGAGATTTGTCCATAAGCCTACCCCCTGCCTTCAGTAGTAACTTATGCGAAGGTGATCGTGTGCTTTCTTCTTGTTTCATATGAAGTGTCAAATTAATTTATTGCTGTTGTTGATACACGAGGACGAGCCACATCGCTTGCCGACATTGAAATGCAGCTCTTGAGCAATTCTCCGATTAGACGAAAAGCAAAGCAAATGTACCTGAAAATCGTTTACGCTCAAGTGAAGTGCTCGTCATTGGTGTGTGGACTGCGGTAGCTTGTGACTGATGGCGAGGCGGCGCTTTTAAAGCAAATATATTAATTTGATTAGCTCCCCTGGCAGACTCTTTTAAATAGACCCCCTTTTAAAGGAGGCACATCGGTCTTTTGAGCTCCGAGAGAAGCAGAGGGTTCGCGCTGCGATTGTGTTTCTTAGAAAACATTTCAATAAAGTTTCATTAATGTCAGGTCCCTATTGTGGGAAACACACTCCTGCACTGTCTGTCCTTTAGAGACCAGGCTGGGTTTTCCATCTACCTAATCTGTTTGGGAGGTTTAGAACCCAGCAGGGCTCTGCCTTCACCGAGAGTCTTCGATGAATTGTAACCAGATTTGTGCTCGCTTCTTAGAAACATGAAGGTATGTTATTGATAGTAACTGTATTATGTCAACAGAGAAGCCGTGGTCGTTTCTGCTTAAATAAATTGCCTCCAGGGAGCCTTTCCTGCCAATGTGTTCCCTCTAAAAAACTCCAGCCAAGTCATCTTAGTATGACTGCATTCGCGGCGTTCATCACTCGAATGTAGACAAAGATAAGGTGGAGGAGGCACAGATCTGGGCTTTGCATGTGCATTTAAAGATTTTCTCCTCCAGTGGGAGTAAACATACTTCATACATGACAGCCTATTCACTGGTTTTCTTTTGTTAACAGATAAAAAAAAGAAAAGAAAACTGTCGCCCCATCTTTTGTCTTCTCCTCCCTTCCTTCCTATCTCCTTTAACAAGACTGTCCTCACAATAGTGGCATGTTTTCTTTTTTTGTTACGCTGCAGAACAAAAGCCCTTTGAAATGCCTTAATGCAATCGAGCTGCTAAGCACTGAGTTGTATTAGGTTATCAGCGGCTGAGATCCCTCGTGGCGTGCGACATAAATCACATGCGTCAGTCCTCCGCCCTTGTTCTGCAGCCCGCTCACTTTCCTGGCAGTCTCGGAGGGTCTTCAACCTTGACTAGCCCCTGACGCATTCAATTCTTCCTTCAGACACAGCATCAATTTCATAGTCCCGAGTGCCTTTATTCAGCAGGAATTCACACCGGTCCACATTTCCATCTTTTGACATGCTTTGAGGTGTTTATTTTGTTGTTGCCTGGTGAAATCTCAAAGCGGCTTGGAGAATGTATTATGCTGCTGAGATGCAGGGCTCAGTGATTTCTTTGCAGTCAAAAATCCATCTTTGTGCTCAAATTTCAACTAATGCAGTTTGTTGGATTTCAGTTCTTTATTATTATTATTTCCGTGTGATGAGCCAGCTGAGCACTTTGTGCATTAGAGGTACAGGAGAAGAATTGCAGTCCTTGTATTCTTGCTTCTAATGGAAGGACCGGGGCCCAGCTGAATTGTAATTCTAGAAGCTTGAGCATCACTGAGCCAAAGTGGCAGGTGCCTGTTAAAGTCTCCCTCCTTTGCTAATGTTCTCCCTCTGTCCCACTGATTTAAAGTCAGCTTCATTGCTTGAGAGCAGGTGGTGCATTTCAAGAAGTCTTTTTGCCGTCTCCTTTGTGAGCTGCCGGCGCCGTGACAGGTTTGAGACACGGTCATCCAGGATCTGAGCTGTGGAATGAAAGTAATTGGGCGAGCGCTCCCTCGGTCTGCGCCGGGCTGGTAACAGGCCACGCTATTGTCGTCCCTGTTGGGCGACTTCGTGAGATTCATGTCGGCTTACATCACAGTGTCGCAAAGATCTGATCCATGGTGTCTCTGCTGAGGAGGGGGAATTTTACTTTCATGACATGTGCGGCTTGGCTACAGTCCTGACACACCCTGGCACGCCACGAGGCAGATGGTGTGTCTCCAGGCGAAGCCACCGCTCCCTCGCACCCCTCGACTCACAACCCTATGCTCCTCCTGCTGTCGAGCAGTCATTAGTGCAGTGGGACAGGAAGGACACATTGAAACAATTTGGAAATATTACCAACCTCCTCCACCTCAACACAAACTGCGCTGCAGGGACCGGGTGATTGGAGCGTATGCAGGCAGTCTTTTTGACTAATGGTTTATAGTTTACAATTCACACATGCCCAAAAGGACCATTGTCAGCTGATATTAATAATATTCCTGTCCGCTAATGTGCAACAACAGAGGCTGTGAAGGCATGACTGTAACACCAGTGGAGATGTTGATCAGTGCAGACCGCAGACGGTCCGCTTTGATTAACCCTTGATTGGTCAGAGTGACCATATTTGGAAAACTTTTTGACTCTTATTTAATTACAATACCCAGAAAACAAGTGAATAGTTTTTGACTATTTGATTTAGAATTTGTTTCAATAACTTTTGTGATTTTAAAATGTATCTGCTCAAAAGTTACTCTTGAAAGACTATTTAATCAGTCCCCAGGGTTCAAATCTTCCATTTTCCGAAACTCTTGTCCAACTTGTCAATTGCAAGTTTTGGTGGGTTTTGAACTTTACAAAATATTTCATTGCATAGTAATGACAATTTGAGAGTTTATTTAAACTGACTTTATGTTACTAAACTTCCCTGTAAAGATGCTTCTGCAAAAACAAGGCTTTTTTTTTATCTACATTTTATTACTGTTTTGACAAAATCTACCACATTGCATCCTTTTTTTTATCACTTCTGAAATAGAAGCGAGGTTCTTTTATCCACAAACCAACATTTCTGATTAAACAAGACTGAACTGAAAATGAAAGTAAGTAAGCCTGAGTATGAATGACTTCTTTTTTGTTTAATTTTTGTTTGGTGGGAACGGGGTGTTGCCAGACTGAATGGATGAGAAATGAAAAGTAGACTTTTGTTTGTGATGGAAAGAAGAACGTGCCTTCACCGTGCATCCTTGAGCTAAATGAGCTAAACACATGCCTGTAACATGTAAATCCTTTTTTATCATTTCCTTCCTGTTCAGGTAGCACTGAACATGAATCACCGGAGAGCACTTCATATTCTACAGTCAATTTCTTGCAGTAAAAAAAATAATGAAACCAGGCAGCTTAACAATCCCCATGTGAAGACTTTATTTTAACATATTATTAAACTGTCAACGGCTGTCAACGTGCTCTCTAGAATCTGACCAAGAGAAATGTTTTCACCATCAAAATCAAAGGACTTTTATGTTCCAATTGTTTGGAGGGCCTTGAGAAATAGTGCCCGAGCCTCTGCAGAGAAGCCGAACAGCCCGGAGCCACTTGTGACTGACTGCAGATTCATGTTTCAGCAGGCTCCTTCAACTTATGTGTAGCCTGATGTTGGTCATCAACCTTTTCTGCCCTCTTGTACGATCCTGCTTCGGCCTGCAAAACTTTACAAGCTATGAAAATTGACCTCTTGCAAATCAGGCCTTAATCACAGCGGTTGTATTTTGTCCCTCTGTCCGATGCTATCAAAAGTTTTCATCACATGCCCCGCCTTTATTTGTCCTGCATTATGTCAACAGGAAAGGCAACAAGATGAGGTCATGCTTTTTGGAGCAGCTCCACATATAATTCAATAAGTGATTGCCATTATTTCCTGAAACATGCCCAAACATCCTTTGGGCCTTGTTAAAGGTGCATTAAAGGGTGAGGTGGTTAAGATCGAGAGGAGAGCACAGATGAAACATGATTGTGTACAAATGCACAGAATATCTGCAGCAGGTCGGGGGAGCCTTGAGCAGAACAATCTTACCCAACTGATTCTGTGCAGTTTTACACGACTATTACCACATTTAAATGGAGTTTATTAAAATATATTAACCTTAAACTGGCGGTGAAGAGAATGTAAGCTAGTGCATTGAAAGTGTTTATCCCATTTGTGGATTTTGGTCTGAAACCACCAGCCACTCTGCTACAGCGTGCGGACCACAGTGAGATGAGTACAGGGCTGTATCTCTCCCATATAAGTGATTTCTCTGTTGTTTTAGCTTGGGTTGCTTATTCTTAGGTTTGGGCTGCATTCTCAGTGACTGCGTCTGAGGCGGATTTGGCTCAAGATGTAATTATGGATGCCCGAGTTTCCATCCAACAAGGTGCAAGATGGTAATGATGCGGTGACTATGATGCATAATTTTTTTTGGGGGGGAGAGTTCTGGGACTGCAGAGATGTTGCTTATCAGAACGGTTGAATTTTAATCACACTTGCGAGTGGAATATGGAGATTTTTTTCTTTTTCTTTTTCTTGCAGTGCGAAAACAAATCAGGACAATGTTTGTATTGGATTTTATTTTCTTGCTCAGTGCTCGAATTCACAGAAGCAAAACATTCAAGGAACCCATAATTATGCTGTGGCAGAAAAAAGAAGTCCTAGTTATTTTCCCCAAAACAGACGGAGAAAGAATACTAAGGAGGGGAGACTTAACGCACAGCAGCTCTGAACACATCCAGGGCGCTTTACTTCCCCTGCTATTATTGCTTAATCCATGTATAGAGGAGATGATCTGTGCAGAAATATACCTGCTAGCTATTCTCTGTCACTAAGCAGCTTACAAATGATCCCTGGAGAACTTTCCAGTGTTTAGAGTTTTCCACGTATCTTTTCATAAAATGCATTTGTGTGCTCAACAACATGTGACCTCGGCGAGGACTGTATGTATAAAAAA
>OMNM01018123.1:2021-18731 GCA_900302745.1 Parablennius parvicornis | reverse complement strand
AAAAAAAAAACAAAAACCAACAAACAAAAACAAAAAAAAAAAAAAGGGATGAGAGTGAAGATGAAACTTACGAATACTCCTCAAGCATCTCTACATCTACGAAAACGACGATCCCAACTCTGAAAATGTTTTGATGAAATAACACAAAAAACAAAAAAAAAAACACAGACAGACTTAAACCTGCCTACTAAAGATGTAGACAAAAAAAAAAAAAAATTCCAATTGATGTGGAACAAAATGAAGCAAACATAAATAACGCTGCCACAACAGAATAATGTCAAACATGAGGGATGAATCAAGGAAATTCTGCAGATTATAAGCAAACAAACCTTTAAATGACTGACCTAAAAACAAGCTGCAGAGTGAAATGGCATGAGAGGGATTTGTGGTGATGGAGTGGAGCTTGTATCAGAGTGAATCTGTGTTTTCACAGCAGGAGACATGCAAGTAAACTTCTCCTGACACACATGCTGCAGACGTCCACAGAAGCATCTGGAAAGCTTGTTTTGTTCAGGTCAGCATGAAGATGAAGAAAAAAAAAAAAAAAAAAAAAAGATTACTCTGTCGGGTTAATCATTTCTTTTCATGTTGGTGAATTCAGGTTTAGCAGCGCTGAAGAAAACGTCAATATCAGGTCGCACTGAAATTAAGTGCAACCTACATCGTTTAAAAGCACTCGGTAACAGAAGAGACATTTCCTCAGCAGGATTTTGAGGCTAAATGCAGAAAATCTGTTTTTAATCAAATAACGCAAAAAGGTGAAAAAACCCTTCAGAATATGAAGACAGTTTACATTTTGACACCAAATGGAAGTTGGTCAATGACAATTAGCATATACATTATTACATGATTGGATCTTATAATCACTTAAAACTAGTCGATAGTCAATTTTAATGCTTTTAACTTCAAGAAAAGTAATTTTTAATTTTTTTATCATTAATTATCATGAGTCTATTAATTGTCTTTATTATTATTAATTGTCTATTAAATGTTCATAACTGAATATGATAGGTGATTAAAAGTGGTGTATGTAATAATGTCATTTATGTTTCATTTGAGGACTCAGATGTCTTTTTTTGAGTTTCGGCACATCCAGAGTAATTCCTGTTAAACATCAGCAATATGCCTTGTGACAGCTCTGTGTAACGTTGTTAGCAGCTTAATGATACTTTAAGACAATTATGAAGTGTGATGAAGAGTCTCTGTTTGCTGTGAATGAGATGTCCATCAAAGTGGGATCAACTCAGGACATTTTAACTCTTTATTTAGAAATTCAGCAGCTGATTAATGTCACCTGATATGTGGCCTAGAACGGATTCCTTCATGAAACACTATTGTTACTTTACCAATGAGTCAGGGAATGTGTTAAATAATTATCCTCTTACATAATAAATCTAACACCTTTGAAGGACCTTATTATAAAACTGTCATATATGTTTGAGTGTTTATAGTCTGTTTTATAAAGGATTATCAATACATTGTAAGGATCTGTGAATGTGTGCATAATGTGTTGTACAGTAAAGCCTCAGGGTGGCTGTTACTGTTAAATTTAATGTAGTGCTTCTGAAAAGTTGTATTTTTCTCTAAATAAACGTCCAGTTTACCCCTCGGTTCCCGTTGGAAGTAATTTAATGTGAGTAGCTGCTCTATCAATGCTCTCTGCTGCAATCTCTCAAGAGGAAGAAGATAAATGGTTTCCTAACTTTAGACCTAATTTGCAGTTAAGTTATCTCTTTGTTTAATTCCAAGTTTACATGAGGAAAAGGAAAGATGTACTTCCACTGTGCACTTTTGTTTTCTTGTTTTTGTCTCGCGAGAGTTTCCTCCACATCGTGACTTAATGTGCCGCACGGAAAGTTGCTTGAATAGTTTTTTATATCTTCTGCTGAGAAATTATAGATTTACAACGTTTTTAACGTTAGCATTAAGTCATAGTTCACTTGTTCACTAAATTACTTCAAGTGGAAAGGTATTTCCAGGTTATTAGATGAAAATCTGTAGAAAAAAAAGAATTGATGATGGATGCAGAGTTGAAAAAAATACATCAAAAATTCGGTTTCCAGAATCATATGTAAAATGTAAAATTTTTTCTTAAATAGAAAGAAAATACCTGCCTTGAAATTGTGACTATTAATGACATTGTGATTCCTCAAACCTCATAGAGAGGGTATTTTCTATACTTTCATTATCATTCAGACTTTGCACTGAGGGTTGATGGAGTCTTTTTTTTATTTATGTTCTGCTGTACTGAGAAAGAAGACAGAGATCAAGATGGCAATCAGCAGGCAGGCGGAGGTCAGCGTATAATGGTGGGAGTGATTTATTATGGGGCTACTTTGAGGATATAAACACACCTACAGACAAAGGTCATCCAAAAAAAGTAACTTTGTCAGCTTCTTTTTGGACTTTGATGACAGTAGATTAGAAGAAAATCTATATTCTTCAAGGTCTTTTTATTCATAGAGAACATAACCAATCACTTTTAGGTTTAGGTGACCGTTACATTGTGTAGAAACGTAGAGGATTTACCATAATTGCCAGGCTATAAGCCGCAGCTTTTTTCAAGCACTCTGATCCCTGCGGCTTATAATAAGGTGCGCCTTATATATGGATTTCACGGTAACGGGCTTCGTGCCGCGTCATTCTACTTTCACATGTAGATACATGATAACATGTAGATACTTTTTAAATTTTGTAAGTGCGGCTTATATTCAGGTGTATGCTCTATAGTGCGGGAATTACGGTAGTCGTTTATGCCGTTATTATCAATGGGATCCAGGCTGTCTGTGTGCCAGACTGCCAGCATTATGTTTAGCACCAGTTTTACCCACGTCGGTGCTGAACCGTATCGCCTTTATGTTCCACAAGTTAACAGCCCTCCCACACTCCGGCTCAGTTGTCATTGTGTAATTTTCTCTCCACCAACGTCCCCGGCCGTGCATTAACCGGCAAGCGCACCATGTGGCACGCCAGCGACTCCTGCTAAATGCAAATTGTTGTCTTTAAGCCTCCGTCTGTGTGCATATTAACAAACCAGAAATGACATCGCCGGCAGAATGTGTTCCCTTCGGACGGAGTCGATGTGGCTGTTTACTTCATTTTCAGCGTTTACACTAAGCAGCTTCCTGCGGTTTCACATCACAGATAGAAAACGCCGACACTTCTTTCTCATCCAGTTCTGTAAATGTTGAACAATTTCTTTGCACTTTTACCGAGGCCAATAATACTCTTTGGTCTCAATTCCTGAGCGGGCCACATTCTTGAAGCGGTTTTCGATGGACTATAAAGGTTTTAATTAGCCGGCGATCAGCACAGGAAGACTTTGCACTCCAGTTTGTTTTGGGTTATTGTGCTGTTTTTTTTTTGTTTTTTTTGTTTTTGTTTTTTTTTGTGGGTGTAACGTTTCCAGCCAGAGTGCAGCAGGAAAAGTCAAGTTAGGAGTAAAAATAATATGAAACAAGACTACAGAAGATTAAATACAGTCAAAACTGGCTGGAGAAAAAAATAACAACAGCTGTTTTATTCTGTCACTGATGGTTTCATAGTTAAACTGTATGCATGACAGCTTTAAACATCTCGAGATATTACTGAGTATAACGCCAAACTTTTAAACTAGGTCAGTCTTTTTTTGGTATTTTTTTGCTGCTAGCACAGAAAGAATTGTGATGTCAGAGATGGATCTTAGGCTCCAGATGACTACATTGAATTTTGGGTGTGATCCGGATCTGGATTCCAGAACCGGATTTCAGTTTTTACAGTCTTAAGCAAATTGCTTCAAAACTACTTGACAGATCTTCACCAAATTTTCACCACAGATAGATATTAGATTATAGAAGAATCGATTACATCTTGGA
Organism: Parablennius parvicornis; assembly: GCA_900302745.1. Taxonomy (NCBI): domain Eukaryota; kingdom Metazoa; phylum Chordata; class Actinopteri; order Blenniiformes; family Blenniidae; genus Parablennius; species Parablennius parvicornis. The sequence continues at coordinate 14,877 of OMNM01018123.1, read as the reverse complement.
AGTGATCTGGATCTGAATCTGGATCCAGATTTTAATTTCTGGGGTCTCAAATGAGGATCACGTCAAAAGTACATGACAGATCTTCACCACATTTGTATTCATTCATGTATCAATTGGCAAGATACTACCTTCAGATTGTTTCATGGAAACTGAATCCAGATGAAAATTAGAGTTACAATGCAGATTATATGTCTGTGTCCACGTCAACGTTGGCAGAAGTCAGAAATCTGTGATTGCTCTTGTCTATACATAATTGATGCGTCTTGTCATTTTGGCCTCACCTCTCCACGTGAGCTGGAAGACGGTCTAAATCCGTCTCGTCTTTCTCAGCACATCTACATCAGAGTCCGGGCAGGGAGCCCGCGCACTGTGATGATTTAGGATAATGGGCCTATCTGAGGATGTATTATCACTTCTGGAGGGGAAATTAAATGCAACAAAGGTCAGGAGGAAAGACTCAGACTCTTTTCTTTCTTTTCAGACTTTGAGAGTTAATGCAGCACTTTGCAGGAGTGTTATCACACTAATTAACTGTGTTATACACATAAATGATGAAACTATTTTGGTTAAGGCGCGTTAACTGATGTTATATTTATTCGTGAGTTTCCACGGTGCGCATGTGCATGCGCGTTTATTTTGTAAGTCCCCTCGACATACGTATTACTGACTGGATGGCTTCACTATTTTACTTTCTCTCTTATCAATCAGAGTTTCAGTCTTTTTCTTCTAAATTGTTAACCTGTGTGCCAAAGTCTACTGGCCTATTTGAGTCATCCCTCTATTTACTTGTATTTATCTGCATCAATACAAACGTGTATACAAGCAGATTTGTCAAAATATTCTTGACTTTGAGTTGCTTTGTCTTGTGTGAAAGGTGCTGTATGAGAAAAGATTGATTGGTATTGATCGTTCAAATGCCGAGGTGAACGTGGATGGATTTATCCATTCTCATGGTTTCATTCCTAAAATTACATAATTTAATCATATTGTATTTCATTAGTGTTTTCAACAATAAATAAAAATAATGACGTAGTTTTTTTGTTGTTTTTTTTTTTTTTTTTTTTTACAAATAGGCAGTGTGCAATAGATTTGATCAACATTTGTCTTCGTCAGCCAAGTTTTCACTGAATTTGATGGTTTAAATGGAAATCTGAGGCTTGTGCTCCTGCATATGCATCCATACAGTTCTAGTAAATCCAAAATTTAATGTGAAATTCTCTGAGCCTTTTTACGCCACGGCCTTTGTCTCTCCCTGCCTCCACAGTCAACCATAATCCAGTCAGCGATTTCATTTATCATCACGACTCAAAACAACAGGTGGAATGAAAATGAGAAGAGAGCACGACGGGAACGTATGTAAACTGAAAAAGAGACGTATCTCGCAAAAAGTGAGGCTCAAGAATAAGAAAAAAAAAAATTGCATATTTAGTGGCTATAATTGTACAATGATATTCAAATAACCGCATCTTTAATAGCGTCCTTCAGGTTTTTTTTATGAGTGATAATGTAACATCCATCATCCTGTTATAACATGTTCTTCTGCAAAGTAATGTTGTTGACAGGCAGTGGGAGTGCAAAATCTATTCAGCTTTCTTTTTCTGTTAAATTTTCACCTTTCTATTTGTATATCACACGAGACAGCGGCCAGATGAATTAAATCTACATCTGATGCTTTTTTTCTTTTTTTTTCCAGCAAGCTGAAATGTCTTGTTTTGAAAATGTTTTTCTGAAGCTTTTGACTATCTACAAAAAAAAAAAAGGCTACTTAGATTTTCCACCGGTGCATTTCTCACTATTCTTACTGTTGCTTCATGAGTAAAGTCTGAACTCAGTCCCCACTGATCCACGCCTCTTAAATTGCAGTTTCTTTATTTATAATCAAACTGTATCTGAATTCATTGTTTCTGAACATTTAAGCTGTCCACAGTAAACTACAGTCGTGTTGTGACTCCTGAGGTCAAGGTTTGCCCTTTCTGGCAAATATTTTTAACCTGAAAGGCACAGAATACATCCAGGGGTGCTTGATATTTACCCCGGTGTTGCATCAGGTTTAGTCTTGAAACTCAGCATTTGTAACAACCAACACCGTAATAATTTCATTGAATGCCACTTTTAAAATGGATGCCACTGTATTGTACGAGTGGTGATGGCCAAATGAAGCTTCATGAAGCTTCATGAACCATCTTCTATATTTTCTGACTCCACTGGATGGCACTGTTAGTGTTGAAGATAGAGGCTGAAAAACTGTTGTTTGAAAGCACACTTCATTGTCAGACAGTGCCATCTAGTGGCTTCAGAAAATAAAGACAGTGGTTCATGAACCTTCATTTGGCTATCAGTAAATACAAGTACTAACCTGCACACTACCTACGAAAAAAAAAAAAAAAACACTTCTTTAATCTCAAGTCTCTGCTAACACTGCTGCCTCCACGACCTGGCCCCGGATAAGCGCTTAGACAATGGATGGATGGATGGATTTCTTCTATCATGTAATAACTTCTGTTAGATTACTGTCAAAATATTGTAATGATAATGGATCAAATATTTTATTACACTATTCGTAAGTTATTCCATCAATAAAAAGGTCCAAATCATTACATTATTGGCAGCTATTGGTGGTCCAACAGTCGAATGAAAACTACTTTTCTTGTCGCAAGGAAAAGGTATTAACCATAATGTATGAGAAAGTTTTATTTATGGTGGATATTTATTCAAAACTTCCTGAAAAAAAAAAATCCTACACGTTGCATTCATGGTTTCCAATTTAATCAACTGTTTTTTTCATTACAGAGACAGCACCAATAATACTAATGTTTTCTTTGAATTCATGATTCAAGTCTTTTGTGTCTTTACCAAATGAATAAACTGTAACAGGAAAAGAAAAAAGTCAAAATGGATCAATATCCCTACAAGAAAAATCAACAAATGCGCTGTGGTAAGGTTTTGTTATTGTTTGTTTTTTTTTTTCCATCCTGAACGACAGACTGCGACAAATCATGCCTCACTACATCCATTCCGATCTCACAGCTGTTCACAAATCAAGAGAAGGAAAATGAAGTTTCAGATGTGTGTACATAAAGATTTTCACAGGTTTGCAAACAGCCAATGCACCAGGTGTTTTGTGGTTTGTGAAGTGACGGAGTCATTCTGATTATAGTGCGGTGGTACCTGTGGCTCTCCACGGAAACAGTTTAAGCTTCTCTTTTTGAAACTGTATTCAAACATGTTTCACTCGCGGTGTGTTGGGACGTATGCAAAGTGACTTCTGGCTCTTGCACTCAAACTGCTGAGTCAGGCACACAGAAAAATTACCTGAGTCGAAGTAACTGTTCCTTCTGGAAGTTATGAGTTAAAAAATGAATAAAAAGACAGTTTTTATCAACTTTTGCATAGGGAAATTATTGTTTCAAGGAAAATTATTTTATGACGAAAGTTGTCTGTTTTTTTTTCATGAAAACGTCGCGTAAACAGGGCTGGAATTGTGTTCAGCTCAGTATATTTTGATCTAATAAATGAGTTTCAATGCCTTTTATTTTTCTTGATAATGATTTAATTGCACTTTCCTAACCGATCACCCTGTCATGTAATCTCTATGAATTCCTGTTTTTCTTCTTTCAGCTCCAATCGTTTCGACTGAAACTAAAAAAGCACGACTGTGATAATTGCCCTCATTTACGTACGCACTTGCCATGCATGATGCATGCTTATAAACTACCAAATGGGTTCAAATGGATTGCTTTGTCTTGCCCAGGGACGCTTTGTCACAAATAGGGACAGAACCCACAACCCTGAGATTAAAATTCCATCACCTGAGTCTCACCTGACAATATAGAAGCAGAACACGACAGCGATGACGACTGCATTGTGCCGTTTAAAACATCAGATATAAGTGGAAATGGATGTAGATGGCTCCCGGGGCCAAAGAGCACTTTGTCGACGCCGACAGTTCGGAATATACTATCAGTAATTTGACAACCTGGGAATGAGAACAGATTCCAGGGAAGTTGTACCAATGTTCCAGGTACAGTCAGGTCAGAATAATATAAAAGCTTTGGGATTCCCTTCTACCTTTGAACAAAGGTAAATGGCAAGAAGAACAGTGTCAGATGCATAAATGTTACAGCGGGGGTTAATCTAAATGAAATCTGGCTCACCTTGAAGTCATTTGAAGCGCCAGTATATTGGCCAGATAACACAACCTTGGGGAAGTAGAGCTGAAATAAGTTTTGGTATCTGATAATGTAATAACTCCATCAAAAATGTGTGATTAACAGTGGTCGGATTTATTTCACAGATTACTTTGAAGTTACTGAACAAAAAGATGGACCTCACAGGCTTTTTAATGTTTTATTACCTCCGCCAAGGAGGTTATGTTTTTGCCAGGGTTTGTCTGTCTGTCTGTTTGTTAGCAGGATTACGCCAAAAAACTCCTGACGGGATCTTCCTAAACAAAATTCAGAAGATGTATCTTGACCCAACTTAGACTCCATTAAAGTTTGAGAGTGATCCTGATAACCATCTGGATACAAAAAAAAAAAAATATCAAATATCCTGTTTTTCCCCTTTACTTATCATTGAGCCATATTCAAAAAATCATATCTTTTGGAGATCATATCTGATTGACTTGTAAAAATTCAGTGATCTGTAGGATGGTCATATCTAGTAGGGTGTAAAATTTCATCCGGCTCTGATCCAGATTAAGGTCAGGAAAAATTCTGGAATTTAAAATTGGAAACCCCGTTTATGAGTTTCAAAAATTAGAACTCATACAATTTTGTTTCGATTCTTATAAAATGTGTATATTTGGAGGAATATTGCCCTGAACTGTGATAAAATACATCTGGATCCAATCCAGATTAATGATATGGCGGCACTTTGAAATTTTAACATTGAAAACGCCATTAGAATCATATAAAGTGCAATAAATCTGTGTAATCAACTTGGATTACATTGATAATTGGAGGGATGATGTATAGTAGTACCTCCTACAATCGTGCAAGGTTTAATCCGGATCGGATCTGGATCATGGATTTGGCAAATGAAAACATGCAAAAAATTCGGCCATCTTAAGGCGCTTGGCAGAGGTCTGTGCTCTCAGGGTGCTCTTCTCTTTTTCTTTTGATGTATCTATATTTTTAGGGAATGAAATGAGAGTCTGGATATGAGGTTTAGCTTTTCGTCTGAGCAAACACAGATTTTTATTGAATGCTGTAACCTCACGACTGAAGCCAGTCAAGACAAGGCTTATTACAAACAAGGAGTGTCAACACAACATTTCCCAGGAGGACTTTCATGTTCGAGGCGTTCCTGTGCTACAGTATACCATCAGTCACAGAGCTGCTGACTAAACAGCTCGCCAAAGCCGACATGAGAACTGAATCAATATTAATTATTTTCCTCTCTCTCTCAAAGAGCTCCTCAAACTGACTGGAGTTTTCAGATATTCTGCATTGTACAAGCAATAGTAGGAAAAAAAAAAAAGTATTGACTTATTCAAATGTGAATAAATGTCAGTGGAATTGTTTTTCTAAATGTTGAATTATTAGATGAATTAGAGGAATGTATCGGTGTTGAAAGATATTATTATTTCGGTATTTCATTACTAATTAGTTCTAAGGATGTCTGGCATTCTCTGCTTCCAATTTATTGAAATCATTTATCTTGTCCTCCATTAGCTTTGCCTGTTTCAGCAATATCTTAAAGGGTATGACGGTATTCTGTAAAGAGACTCTCGTTTCCCCTAAAGGTAAGGTTCACTTCGATTCTTGTTTAAAAGAAAAATGAAGATAGTGTAATGAAGCTTAAAGAAATCCAAAGCCAGAATAAATTATGTTACTACGGTTATTTTTGGAAGGTTTTTAAAAGCTTCCTCCCACATGTAGCTGCCAAAAGGTTTAATCCCAAAGATAGGTCGGGGATGTTAATGCACATGGCTTCACATTAAAGCCGAGGATGTGATGCAAGAATATTCAAATCTGCTTACTTCTTCAGCCTAAATCAGCAGGGGGTGGAGTGAACACAGACCGACTCCGGTCAGATGATTCCACGTAATTATGACAATGTTTTCAAAGTGTGTCCTAAAAAACATTTACAACGACGTTTGTTTTTTTGCAGAAATGGTTGCAATGTCTTCTGACTTACTGTTGATTAAGATTATGAGACGTTTGGTTCAAGCTCACAATAAGGCCTGCTTCCGTGAAAATGGAAAGCTTTTGTTGTGTGATCAGAGTCAATGAAAAACACAACTTTTTGAAAACAGTTCCCCTCTGGAAAATTTGGAATATGCTCTGTCTCCGTGGAAACGGGTGGGGGAATGCAACTTGTGCGACAGCGGTTATGCTGCTACTGTACATGTTCACCAGGGCAGTGATAAACAGTTCTTCTGCAATCCAGCTTCATCATCTGTCCTCACGAATGTCTGTGCACTCGCCATCATTGTTTATCCCGTGAAGTCGTCTGTGTGCACGTGTATGGTTTTATAACAAAAACAAAGAAAAACGGGAAAAACAACAGCACCCCCTAGTGGCCCTATAGGAAAACTGCATTATTTTCAGTGCTTCTGTCATTTGGATGTAAAAAGACATCTTTAAAAAAAAAGAAGGATGTTTTATATATATATATATACTGTCTATATGTGTAACTTTTCTGAAACTAAATTGAAAAAGAAAATCATGTGTTTTCAGTCAGAATGTTGTGTGAACACGGTCTGAGTTAAATTCAATCATTAAATCTTTTGGATGAGTCCTCATGTAAAAATGGTGATGCTTGCATTGCTCTTACTATTTATTAGATTAACTTGCACTAAAACGACGTTGATTGAAGAAGAAACTTTAGACAGGATATGTTAGAAATATCAAATGATTAAATTGATAATGATCAATATTAAAAAAAGGCTTAGAATGTATAAACCCTAAGCACTGTGTGAGATTTGTGAATAAATTATTTTCTAAATAGACTCCTAATTCAAATATTATAAAATAATATTTTTAGTTTATTATTGGGGATTTACTAAGCTCAAAGTAACGTTCACTGAATAAATTGTATTTCTTTCAACCAAGCTCCAACTATAATTCCATTTTAAAACTGTAGCTATTTATTCATTTTCTTGATATTCGACTTTGTTCTTCATGTATTTGTATTTGTCTGGCACATTATTAATTCAGCATGAATGACAGAGATTAAAAAGAAGGTTGCTGAAGATCAACAATACTGTTTGACTTGACTTCTTTTTAATAGCTATAATTTGAAATAAAATGCCTTTTCCCTCATCTTACAGGCTCAGACTTACTGTTACTTGAAGTCAAACAGAGGATTGCACATTAACAGAACATAGACTCTGGTGGCACTATAATATATAAGTGAATACGTATAATTTCTGTGTTTTCATTTCAGAAATGTTTTGCTTTTATATAGTGAGCTTTTGAAAACTGTCCATTTTCACGGAAATGCTTAAAACTGTGTAGTTGGCATGCCAGACCACGGGTTGACGCACTGTTGATTGTTTCAGAGAACATTCTGCTATTAACATCAACATAGCACACAGACATTCTAGTGGACAGACGACCAAGTTGGATTATTATTACAGGTTAATCTCAACTCTACAACTCTCAGATCCCAGGAGAATATGGACTGGGAGTCACAACACCCTGGAGGCCGCCATTGTTTTCATTGTCCGTCGTAGTGCACGTGCAGAAGAGCCATTTAAACGGCAGCAGCAGCGTTTCAGAAAAGTTGCATATTTCCCCATTTAACTCAAAAAGTTTTCTTTTCAGTGGCTCAGAACTTCTTTGTAAAAGAACCATTTACATGGGAATGACTGACTAAAACATTGAAAAGTTTGTCATTTTCACTCGAAGCCAAAGACAATGTTTCACAGTCTTTGTAGTGTTTCGACAAGAAGCTTAAAAGCAGATTAATTCAAATAAGCGTGTGGTTGTTTGTCCCTCTCTGTTTTTTTTTTTTGTTTTTTTTTTTTGCTCTGTTTAGTATGTATGCTGTTTTCACACATTTCGGCTGGGATCAGCTCCAGGACCCTGAATCAGATAAAGTGCTATAGCATATGAATGGATGGATGGTACTACTTTACATCTTTGCTGTATAATGTGTTCAGTGCGTCCTTGATTCTCCTCGTGCCTCTGCCTCACTCTTCATCGCCCGATTTGCAAAACCGATCCCAACAGTTTCTCCCACCACTGCTTCTCCTGCAGCTTTTTGTTAGCCTTACCCAGCGTCTGCATCCGTCTGCAGATGCCGACTTAATTGTCATACATCTTTTGCCATCACTTCCCCAGTCTCTTGTCACGCTGCGCTCGCTTTGAAATGTGACTCGGTGTCCTCGCATGTGGCCCGTTCATCGCAGGCAATATTTTCCGTGGGAAAATTAATGCCACTTCATGAACACCTTCTATTAACATAATGAGAAAACACTATGCAGGTTGTAATGTCCTTTGACAATATACTTCATTAATTTTCCCCAACACCATCATTTATGGGGAAATAATATTAAATAGCAGTTATCTGGAGCACAACACCTGACATTTTCTTTCCTTCAGGGCAGGTAACTAAAAGAAGTAACTTTTCCCTGTCCTTAGTATTTCATGTACTTCAACTAATAAAGTCTATCAAGCCTTCGATGATCCTTTTTTCTTTACTCTACTTTTGTCTAATGATGTTAGATAGCTGAAGTGCTGCTGTCTCTCCTGTAGCCCACTTATCTAGCTTTTAGCTTCTGCATTATCATTATCCCAAGCTGTAGACCTGCGTACACGACGGCCTTTTCAGTCGAAAACGGAAAAATTCCATCACATTTCTGAGTGTGTTTACACAACGACGGTGTGTGGTTTGATTACAAAACTTTTCTGAAAGAAACCTTTAAAAAAAAACGATTCGTTTTCACTTGGAACATTGTGTAAAAAAGGACCACAGACTCAACTATAAATCAGTGCTGTCACTGTTTTGCTAACCTCCTGTTTACTTGTCACTAATTCAGCTGACGTGTCCCAGTAACACTACAATGAAGCAGTTATGTGTGTAGTTTTAAGACGGCCCCAACTGAGGACCCACAGGACTGGTTATTGCATATTTTATAAATAATATCCAGTAAACATTGTATCTAGGAATTATAATCATGGATTATTATTCAACCTGCACTCTACAGGTTTGAACAAGGAACAGGGAAGTTAAGACCGAATTTGTCTTTTCATATAATCTGCTACTGTTGTCACGCTAATTATGTTTTAAAGTATATTTTAATTCTTGAGAACCGTTTTGCTCTTAAAGTTTCTCCTGTTCGTACCGTTGCTGTGCTTTGAGGACCATTGTCTCAGTACAAGCTGTGCTTTCCTTGCTCCTTTTTTTTTTTTTCCCTAGGACAAACAAGCGTTCAGACTCCATCAGTCAGCATACTGGTACTGAATTTCTTCCATGTGAGTCTTCAGACTATTCTTCTTCTGTGTTTACATGTGTTTATGTTTCATGATCCATTTTGTGACAGATGTCCTATTTATCCCTCATGTGAATACTGCTCGGTTATTGATTCAGCACTAAGGTATTTCTAAAGTCTCATTGTGATCACAATGGGTCGATCAGTCATTCACAGGAAAAATCATTTGTGACTGAACAGAACACAAACTGTCTTGTGACGACCGGGCCAGAGGACTCAGTGGTTTGTTGTTGTTGCTTTTGTGTGTTTTGTAGTTGCAAGGCTGAGCGGGAAAGACTAGTCATTGTTATCACACATTTCAGTCTCCTTCTCGTTAACTCAGGATGACCATATATACATATATATATATATGCATATATATATAAACTGAGTGAAAACACAGCAGTTTAAAAGTTTGACATGCTGCTGTTCGACTACACTATGACGATAATCAGGATATGATTTGTGATGATGATGATGATAAAGTATTTCTGCTTTGAGTTTCTCTTTCTTTTGCTCCTAATTTACACCAGACTTGTCTGGTCTTTTTTTTTTTTTTTTTTATGTATGCCCACCAGCAGCGTTTTCAGAAATAAAGCAACAATTCTTCTTTTTACTTCATCTCTTTGCTTTTATGCCTCTGACTTCAACCCACTGGCCACCAGGTATGAAATAATGTCGAAGTAATGAAGTGAAATACCGCCTGCATTAAACACAAAATGTTTTTAGGTTTTAGGTTGGAGCAGATTTATTATGCTTTTCTCGTGTGGTAACTTCCAGCCTGCCTCCATCTTCTCTACATGAGTAATAGACTTATTGTCTACGGACCAAAAAAGCCGAGCAGCTTCAGGTGTAAACACAAGCTTTGTCTAAGAATGACCGCAAATCAGTGCTGCGGCACACCCTCCACTCATTTTCTACCTTGGGGCAGACAGCTAGGGCAGCGGGGCTCCGCTCTGATTGGCCAAATCTGTTGATATTCACAGTGCATTAAAACACAACTCAAAGCAGTTTCACTGGGTGTTTCATGATGTGTGTGTGTGAATCATGTTGATGTTGCGATGACGATATATTTGCAATATATTGAGCAGCCCTGGTGATTACGACGGGAGCTTTGAAATTAAACCTGTCAGCACTGGAGGAAGTCTTCAATCTGAAACTCGTCAGACTCATTGGAAGCAAAGTCTGAGGCAATTTAGCTGCAATGTAACTGAGGTGAGTTGCCTCAAACTCTCATATCTGATCGATATTACAGTAGGTTTAAAGTAGATTTGCACATGTGTAACTGTTTAACCTAGACTATATATTGATCCTTAAATTGGTTATTTTGCTTTTCCTGCAAATCCAATTGTGTAGAGAAACTTGCAGTTTTGAAAGTGGATGACAGACTTAGATTTTCCAGGTTGTGTAAAATGCTTCTTTTGAGAGTACTCTGATTACTATCTCATGTCTAACACAGCTTTTATGTCCTTCAATGTCTAAAATACAATCTACGGCCACCTTATCTGATCTTTCCTTGTGATTTCAGTGGTAAACATGACATCTCAATGTAATATTATGTCCTGCTGTAGTTGTATTACACCTGCAAATTGCTTCAGTAGTAAATTCATAAACTGCGGTTCGGGATGACAAACAGTAATAATGTGTTTTCCTGCCATCAGGTAAAGCTGCTTATTTGGGCTTTATATTTCGTAAGACACGAAAATACTCAATTGCTCTATCCATCCACTGATTTTTTTTTTCCTGTTATTTGTGCTGCGATGCATTTTTACATCCACATTTACTTACGTGGGATGAAAATGTGACTCGATGAGAGGAAAATTGCTGCTACAGTATTGCAATAACCTACAGTTTGCAGTGTGCCTGAGCATGCCTCGAGAAATTGCCTCAAGAAAGCCACTTGAATTGCCTGGAGATTTACCTGCTTTATGAATTGCCATAGAAACCAGTCCAACCAGTCTTGCAACATCACAGTTTGTGCCACCTCAAATCCCACTGCGATGCATGTACGTGATGAAGATTTCAAGTGTTGCCTATCTATCTGTGTGTATTCGTCACCCTTGCTTCCAGAGAGACATCGGAGGAGAATGTGCGAGCATGTTTGTGGTCATGTATCAATCAGAGCTGCCGAGGGCTACTGGATCTGAAGATTTGAATAAAAAAAGTCACCGATGATGTACTCAACATAGTTTAAATGAATTCACTATACGGCTATGTTGTTGCTACAAGGGTAATCAGTCACAAGGGGAGCTGTTACAGTTTAAACAAGGATTTGTTTGGAAGTGTATATTTATTTAGTTTATTTGTTTGCGTGTTTGATCGTTTGGTGGGTTGGTTGAGTTTACAGAGGTTACTTCACCTTTTATTTATCTATTTATGTATTTAATTTTATGTATGTATGTATGTATCTATTTATTTCATTTTATACATTTACTAAGAAATGTTTGTCAATTGTTGTCTTTGTTTAAAGAAACTGCAGTGAACTAATAATTTATTTCTTCCATACAGATAAGCCATACTTTCAATATATTGATATTATAAGACCTGTTTGGCTAAAGTTCCAGTGTCATTTCAGTGGCTGACAGCCAGGCCAAGTTTCCACTTTTTTGGGAGGAAATTAAGATATGGACACGCTGTGTTCATTTTGAGGGACTGACTTTGGGTGTCCTGGTATACCTCGTGGACTGCACATCATAAATACTGTACCACAATAATTGATCTTCTGTTAACAAACTGGCTCAGGCAAACAAGCACACTCACTCACTCTCACTCATATTCATGAGAGTTGAACCTTAATCAGTTCATCTCCTTCACTTTCATCATGTTAAAAGGTCTGTGATTCGAGCTCATCGAGGACATACCTGCTCAAATACAAAAAGCTGTCAACATCAACATTAAAACATTCATTTTAACATTTCACCTCAAGGTCTGTGACATCTAACCCAGACTATGGACTGCACCCACTAAGGATTGGCTTGAATAAAAATTGGCACAGACTTGAGATTGCAAACCTGCACATGTGGCAGTTTGGGTGTTTTTTTTACATGTCTTCTCACTTTCCATACAGTGCATGGAAATGAATAATTAATTAATCAAAGAACATTTGAAGCTTTTAGCCAAGGCATTGCTGTCTTTGTGGGGAGAGACGTTTCTGCTTCCCACGGCTTTTATTTGAGGACTTCATTATGCTGATTTAATACATCTGTTTGTGCACAACATATCTGATGGTGTTGCCTTGAGGTGATTAAGAGATAAACACACATTCTTTGTATCTCAGTCCTTGTGTTAGACATGTATTATCTGTTGTATTCATAACAGCTCCAAAGTATATCAGGTAAGTGGTTTGTATAAAAGTTTGAAGTCATAAAATTAAAAGAGAGACAGGATAAAAATATCACTGGTGTGCCCTCCTTTTTTTTTTTTTTTTTTTTTTTC
>OMNM01018110.1:3610-13884 GCA_900302745.1 Parablennius parvicornis | reverse complement strand
ACAACTTGTGCCTCTTCTTCCTCCTCTTCCTCCTTTTGTCGTTCGAACGGTGAAGCGGGAGCATGTCTGTTGACGTGACCCCGCCAGCCCAGCATCTGTACTGCACATGGCCAGCATCACCCCAACGTAGCGCTCGTACATCGAGAATATAGTCCTTGCAGTCACAGCTGTCAGATAAACGACTGAGCAGACGTAACCTTTCAATACCTGCGTTTGTCAAATGGATACTGTTTTTGTAATAATAACAGGATCCATAGCAGAGCAAGCTGCTTTCTCACAGGAATGAATGTACTGGCTGCGCTGTCATATGATATGCTTGTGGTGAACCGCAGCAGAGAACCATGTACACACCAGGGAAAGACTTAACAGCCCTGTATTTACTCAACTCAACATTTCCGAAGAACTTTCTCATCACTGGCAGTTCGTTTGGACTCCCTACTTCGAGTTAAATCTTCCTCTAAATGGCTTTGTTTGGAATTGTTCTAAACTTGCTCCTTGAGTTTATCCGTTTATGCAAATGACATCTCTAATATCAGGTCCTTAAATCAGGTCATACACACAGAACACTTCTCTATCAAAAGATCTGAAAAAAAAGACCTTATACTATTGTGACATGACACTTTCTGAATTACCGAGATGGTTTAGTGGTACATCCCGGGCCGGCCCCAGTGACAGACGTGTACATCAGACCTCCAGACGTGCTAATACATGCCTGCTCGGAGCGAGATAGTCCCCAACATAATGGTTAAGGTAAACAGCTCGAGTGGCTGTGGTTGAGTGTGTTAATAGTGTGTTTATGAGCTTACCCTGAGTGGTGATTCATCATGCCTGAACCCAAGGCCTACCTCAGGGCCCCAGCCCTGGTCAAGCTCACAGAGTTATCGCACTTCGCAGAGTGACCTCCTGGTGAACCATGTGCCAATGTCATGACCATTTATAATCACTAAATACAATGGGAAGCTAGCAGAAATATATAAGGCCGTTGATTACGCCGGGTCTTTTTCTCCCAATATGCATTTGGCGTTACATCATCTTGTCTGCAGGTAGCAAACTCCAGTAGCAGGGAAATACCCTCACATCATTAGTGTCAGATAACGTTTTAATGAGCGCCGTGAGAAATATTAGGCCATGAAAAAGCAAGCTGATGTGTATCCTTTCCCATAGAGAAGCGTATACGTTCAGTGAGTGTTTGTCTAGAGTGGACCCTAAAGTTTGTCCAAACAGGAGAACTGTCATTTATTAGTAGTGCGGGAACAATGGGGAGCTTGTCTCTGGGGTGGTGGGGGCCAGTGGGGAGCCAGAGGGGGCCGGTGGAGGCAGGGGAGGGTGGCCTGAGATTGGGCAGCAGCCTCTGACCAAGAACAAGCCCCTGTCTGATGGAGGGAACTGCTGACCCTTCCTGAGTAAAATGGCAGCTTTGTTTCAAGATGTATGTGTTTGTGCCTATGTGTTTATATGTGTGTGGAAGAGAGAAGCAGAGAGGTTTAGAGAAGCTGGGAGCACTGTGCTAGAGTGTTTATTTGTCTCAATATGGGGCGATTTTCAATCACGCCGTGCCTTTTCTTAAAGTTTCTGATATATTCTCACTTTATTCAGCTATTGTTTTGAATCTGGGCCGAGTTCAGTAACTAAAGCTACCGTTCTCTTCTTTCATCAGCTTTGTATTTGACATTTAATTGATGAAATGTATTGAAGCTTGGTTTTTATGCTTTTATATTTCACCTGTGAGACATAATTTAATGCCATCAACAACAACAAAAAAAATGAACCAGTGTGTTTTACTCCTTATCAATAAAGTGATGAGTGTGTCTGTGATGCCACACACCACTTCAGTCTTCTGCATCGCTATGACACCAGACTGCAGCTTTAGACTAATTAGCTATTTTGTGTGTCCCTCTGGCCTGTTGCCACAGCCTGCGTGTTGCTTTCTTCCTCCAGGCCTACAAACAATTGCTTTCCCCTCCTAATGATGCTCATGGGGGAGAGAGGCTTTGTTCAAACATCGGTGTAAAGAAGCAGGAGGGAGGAGAGAGGAGGGCTGATTGCTGGCGGGTAATAGCAGCAGATTGCTGATTTCCTTCATACCAACATTTAGACCATGGAGTGTGTATGTACGATTGCTTTGGGGAGGGGGGCTGTTATCCCAGTTTGGGAATCATCAGGAAGCGGGAGCCTGAGTGAAACAAACTGATATGCTTCAGTGCAAAGGTGGCGGACATAAGTGGGGCTTCTTCACAACAACTCTGGGTCTCACCCTTTAAAAACATGCTCTCTTTGATAAAGCTCCTCACTGTGCCAGGTGTGTGGACCTTTTCAACTTTCATTATCAGGATGCACTCCGTACCCCACCTGACGAGAAAATAATAATCAACTGCACTTCTTTAAACTTTCATGGTAATCCCAGTATCCTCTCTGCCCTTTACCTCCTGAGTAAGCACAGCCTCACCTCGCGCTGCAGGAATACAGAAGACGATGCAAAAAATGCAGTGAAAGATGAAAGAATGGGTGGAGGACAGGATTTCTTTTTTTCTTGTCTCCTAACATGCACTTGACCTACGCTCAGTGCAAGTGTACACACCAGGGAGCAAACTGTGAAAAAAATGAGTGCAGCACAGGGGCATCTCTGTCAGCTGAGTCACAGACTGACAGACAGAGTTCCTTCACTGCTGCAGGGCGACTGCATGCTTCTGTGGATCTGCAGAGGAGTGAAGGGATGTACAGAAATAGCTGCAGCAAAGGTCACCTCTGATGGTTTTATATCATAATTGAATTGAAAGTTGTTAGGTGTCTATGTGCATTGGGGGGTTTACGTGTACAATTGAGGGCAATATACATAAAACTGACTCTCAGGTTAAGTTGTAACCTTCCTTACATGCAATAGAAGAAATCAGACTAATCTATATTTTGCAATGCTTGAAATTCCACACATTTCTACCTCTGTTTTCTCTCAAACTGACCTCACTTGTTCTTTTATCGCTCCTGTTTTGGAGGGAAAATTCCTCCCTTTGTGTTCTCATTCTCACAATTGTCACATTCCACTGAACCTGTGACCATGTTCCTCCTTCACTCGGCTGGGTGTGGGTCTCCATGGCGGCCGAGCCGTATCTCAGCGAGACACACCTTCAGGAGTAAGCCATCCTCATTCAGGAGTTGCTTTCCTCTTTTTTTCCCCCCCTCTTGCATTCAGTCCACTCTTTCATTCATCCACCCTTTTATTTGGCTCTCAGTGGGGAGCATAAAGGAGACATTTTCAGTGTGAAGAGGAGCGTGAAATTTCCTGTGTGACCTCCCTGGGACACAGCAGACCACCGGGCTCTTCAGACAACTGTTTCTGTGCGTTAAATCCACCGCTTGTGGAGGTGTGCACGATTCTGATAGCTTTTCTGTTTTGTTTTTTTAATCTGGTTTGCTTACTGGAGGATGAATGAAGCAGAGGTCCAAGCATTTCCATATAAAAACTGCAATTATGTTTAAATGTTGTATAACTTTGCGTGTCCTGACATTTTCAAGATGCTCACTTATTATACAACATTATAGATGGAGGTTGGCTCATTAGGTGGCAGATGCTGGTTTGTTCCCAGCAGACCTGTTTATATGCCACCAGAGTGGTCCTTGAGCCCCAAAGAGACACGCTGTAATGAAAGAGATGTAGAGATCTTAATCTGTCATCTAAAGACACAATTCAATGAATCAAGCTATAGAAAAAAAAAGCAAGCAGAAAGAGATGGAAAAGAAACATGCTGTAGTAACGGAAGAGGATAAGACAGTGACGTAGTTTGTGATCAAGCTGCATGTAAAGCATTGCTTAGACTCTGCAGACCTCTTGCGGATAACTGATGCAATGACAAGGAGCCTGTTGTCTGCAATTCATAATCTAGCCACTTAGTATTTATGGTGCTGTTTTTAGATGTTAGTTTGAACATGCACGAGTTTTTTAGTTATGTGATGAATGAATGTCTGTCATGTTTCCATTCCATAACTGTAGGTGTGTTTTTATAAATTAATAGTTACATTTAAAAAAAGAGGAAAAAAAGAAGGACATTTGCAGTTTCCAGTTCACCACAGAAACAACAGAGACACACATGCCAACATTAACATCTATGGGAAATTGTAAAGTCACCAATCAAATATTTGCTTTTGGACAGTGGGAAACAACCAGAGTATCAAAAAAACTCACACTGGGAGAACATGTAAACTAAGTAAAGGCCACCAAGCCCAACCTGGACTCAAACTCAGGACATTCTTGCGATGAGTCAAGAGTGCTAACAACTACACGGCACTAAACTACATTTAAAAATAGCAATCCCTACATTTTCAAAAGGCAGTATTTTCCTTACAATAAACTAAGCTTGGCCACCAGTTTAAATTCAGTAAATAGTAGTTACAGTAGTTCAGTGTCCGTTAAAAAATTAGGTCAGATTCAAGATAACATTCATCAAACAATCAATAACCCAGCTTTGAATTCTAAAATGCAACTTTCATTTTTTTTTTTAATTACAGTTTCAACCTTTTATTACTTTTACAACTATTGTGTTCATTAGACCATTGATTAAATATTTACTCTGAATATCAAGAAATGTTTTGGAAACAAATTCTTAACATAAAAGAAATGGTCCAAATATTTACACTAATGTGACTTTATTTATTTTTCATAATCCTCAAGGAGCAGACTCCCTCGACGATCTAATCCACCCACACCTCATCTGTGAGAAGCATTGGACCAAGTTCTGTCAGTTTGAACCAAATGTTCTTGTCTTTACCTATTCCCGAATCTAAATACACAACAGAGGAGAGACAGAATGGGAGTTGCCACCCTTCATTATGTCATAAAAAACGAATTAAACTCAATTCTGAAAGACATTTGAACAAGACGTGGGACTGGACTCATCATGTCCTTTTAATTTCACTTGTTTTTATTCAACAAAATGTGATGTCATTTCCATTTGTTTGTGTTCAGCATCCGATCCCAGCTCACTGTGAGCGATGGCAGGGTACATCCTGGACAGGTCGCCAATCTATCACAATGCAAACACGCAGAAACAGGCAAACACAGACATGTGAATGTGAGTACATTCACATCTAGGGGTAAATTAGGGTCATCAATTAACCTCACATGCAACTAAAATCTGTAGTACCTGGTGGAAAACACACATATGAAGAACATTCAAACTACATACAGAAAGGCCCGGCCAGTATTTGAACCAATGGCATTCTCACAGTGAGGCAAGAGTGCTAACATTATGATGATTTACAATTTTAATTAGTGCTGTTGTTTTCCTTAGGATTTAGTTGAATAGCTTGCTAATTGTTCTAAAGAAGCAGATATTGAGGGGACAATGAGAACAAGAGGATATGTTCAGAGTGATGATATTGTTGACAAATTAGTGAGCACCCTCTTTTTAAAAGAAAAACTTAAGAAAGCTGATGAAAAAAACGCAAATGTATCTTGTGTCTCCCTTTTGAGTTTACTAATATATACAATAAATGGGGACATCTAAGGCACCTTTGATTTTTACCACTCAAAAGTTCATATCTCATCATGGATTCTTTTCTTCATTGTGTCTTGGGGAACCTCAAAGTCTTGTTAAATGCATGCATTACTAGAATATGTCAGGATAGCAACCTTTTTAAAATTATATGGTGATTCCTGCTGCTGGATATGTTGTAAATAAAGTTCTGTAATTTTTTTGTCTTGTCACTCCCTCAATTCCACCGCAAGAGGTCGCATTTGGATCATTCTTCTTTTGGTATGGGAATATTGGCAGGCCTCTACTACAAGTACTACAAGTCAGTCGCTACCAGTGAAAATAAATCTTTCCAATTATTATTCTGCGTGGTCCAAGTCTGAGTTAAATTGTAGTGTACAGAAGTGCTTTTACTTTACCTGCTATTTCCTTTCTCCTCAGTTATATCTTCCTGCTGAGCTTTTATCATTGTTGGATATGTTTCAGGTTCACTTTTCAGATTGAGTTTTGTGCTTTTGCTGTTTTAAAATGTGATGATTTCAGTTTTGATATATATGAAAGTTGTCACTTTGTGAATAGTACCCTGATGGAAAACAGGCCCGATCAATTCGTTTATTCCATACTTTGTAGTAACGAGGCGTTATTGAAGAAAGCGGCAAGGTGCGTGCAGGCCAAAAGTTTAGTTTAATTCTTGACCACTAGATGGCAATGTGGTTCCATGAAGTCAGGCTGCAGTTCTTGAAGTTAAAGCCGTATGTGCCTGTCGCAGTAACCCTGTGATCTCTGGAGTAATGGATGTAGATTGGCATTATTATCTTCTTATTGCCCCTCATTGCAGCTCATCTCCCTTTGAAGATCAAAGTGTTTGTGTGCCTCTGTGTGTACCGACGCTGATAAAACCAGAGTGAACTTCAATAAAGTCAACTGTTCACTTTGTACATCTGTCTCTCTCACGACCCTTCTCCAGCATTAAAAGTTGTACTGTCAAACACACAACTGTGTAGGTGCATATTTTCAGCAAAATTAAAGATGTCATTTAAAAAAAAAACTATGATTTTGAGTTTACAGACAACAACAACAAAAAACAGCACATGGGCCATCAACAGCCAGTCCAACTGAAAGTGCTTTTGGTGTTTGTTGGCTTCACTGCAAATCTGACACGTTCAGACAATACTGAAGGCAACACGAATGAAGGAGACATGCAGGTGACAGGGTTGGGGAACGGGTGTGGTAAGCTTGTAACTGGGTGACAGCCATCACCGCAAAACCAGTTTACTTGTTGGATTTGATTTGCTACAGGTGACTTGTATGTTTGCACGTGTCATTGCCGTCGCAGTGGTATATCCAGGAGGTACAATCCTGAGTTAGAGTTCATGATTATCACTGGTGATTGTTTCAGAACTGAACTAGATCCTTTCTAGTTTTGTTTCAACATATCCGGTGTTGTAAATCGTTCTGTAATTTCCACTGTTCTCTTTCTAGTATTTTTCTTTTTTTGAATTCATCTCTTAATGTCTCATGTTTTATGTCCACGCTACATTGCTGTCTCTCTGTTGACCAGTTTGCTTTCAACAAATCAAATTTGAGAATATGTAGTTATTCAGGTTTGTGCCATGGGATTATAGGAGAGAGTGTCACGGGACATTGTAATCATGACGGACTGTTGTGCAACTTGTTGCACATGCAGAGTTTTTAAATCCACATGCACATTTAGTGATTTGCTCTGTAATTCATGCATATACTTGTAATGTAATGCTTTTTTTTTTTTTTTTTGGTATGTTGCATTCATATTGTCATTGGTACAGTGCATATATAGGTTGCACACACAGTCATGCCTGGTGCATGACTGTGTGCAACTTATATATGCACTGTACCTGGTTCAAATGCACTTCCACAGTCTGCAGCTAACCAAATGTTTCTTATCAAATTATCTTTATTTGGCTATTAACTTATGCACACACAAAACACAACCTTCTGAATATCTTGGTAACATGTACTGTAATTCTCATTTCTCATCTATTTACCTTCTAACAAACGTATAATTACAATCTGCTTAGTTTTCTCAGCCTCAATTAATTCCTTCAGTTATTGTATTAAATTGTTTCTGATTCTCAGTGAAATGCAGGTTTGCAGGTAGTGGAGACTTCACTTTCAGGCCTCTGTGAGGATCTTGTTGGCATTAACTCGTATTTTTTCACAGTGACAGTAACTAATCCTCCACAGGACGGTTACAGCACTGTTCCCAGCTGCTTATCAATGCCATCTCTTCTAAGTCCTCCGAAGTTACTCATCTTCTCACAATAACTGATCGATGAAATCCTTCAGCAGCTTGTGATAACAGCAACCACAGGTTTGCTGAATGGAAAACCTGACCAGACGTGTTAAAGTGAGCAAACAGGTACTGTAGGAGCTCACTTGTTTTCACAGTAAAGATCCATGATCAAAGCTGCTCGTTGCAGACAGCACGGTGAATCATGGCGGAGCCGCCATAGCGAGTGGCATGTTAAGGTGGAGCTTTCACAGAAATATGAAGAAGGAAGTGTGTAGTGTTGAGTCAGTGGATCAGGTAAACCACCATCTACTGTTCCAGTTAATCATTGATGTGCAAGAGTTCAGCCTTTCTTGTCCTTTGGAGGCAGACAGGCTGTCGGAAAACATTTCTTCATTTTAAGCATTTTATACTTTCAAAAGCTAATATGTACATCACCTGCATTTTGCAGCTGTGCAATAAAGCATTACCTAAAGAGGCTTTTTGTGTTACATGTGTTATTGCGGTGTGTCTTTGCTCTCTGTAGCTGATGTTAATGGGGTGTTGTTAGCAGCGGCAGCTCCTTTATTGGCCTTTCTCAGTGTGCGTAGCTCACTTTTTCATCTTTCCACTGGGTCACTTCCATAGAAACACAGGGTAACATTGGCAAAAACCCCAATTATAAAGCAAGGGAAACCCTAGCACACTGAAAAACTGCGTCTTGCACTTCGACTGCTGCCCCTAATGTGTGCTGTAGCCCTCAGTCAACGGCAGCCTAAATGTGGTGCATGTGTGTTGGGGTGCGAACAGCTGTAGTGACAGAGTCTTGAGCAGTTGGCGCAGACACGTACGCATACACAGAAACAAAAAGTCATATACACAAGGAGCACGTTAGCGGTGGCGCATGACTGGTGCGAGTTTGGTTTTCAGTGTTGTGTAAGGAGAGGCGTTTGTGTGAGGTGGGTACACATGTTTGTGTGTGTTCCTCCAGTCGTTTATAGAAGCCTGCACCCCTCCACTGTAAACTCTACCAGCCTCTTCAAGACATCTGTCTTTTCCCACTGTGCCTCACAAAGACATACACACATGTGCCCATACACCAGGACTGTACAAACTTTTTTTTTTCTTCCATCGACATCCACATAAAAAAATTGTACCAAGGGTAGCGCCAATCATTAGAGGTTGAGTATATTGCAAAAAGTCAGCAACCTCAATTAAAATGTGTGTTTCAAGCAGCTCTGGACCACTTTGATGTACACACATACAGATTGGACTTTATGAATTTTTAGACTCACTCATCTACATGATGGTGACCATTTGACTGTCACAACCCTAACCAAATCCTGATCTTTGCACCCTGTAAGTGCTTTAAGGTTTTTGAGTAAAACAAGGACATACACACTCACAGTTTTTTCAGTCAATTCCCAAATCCATGTAGGCCGCAACTTCAAATTTAAACTCTGCTCAATAGTATGGGCACATGAAAACAGTGAGAATTGAAGGAGTGATATTTGTAATGTGCTCAGTGTGTGCAGTAAAGCGAGGGAGGTTTGTGGTAGTACTGATGTCGTAACATTTAGTGCTACTCAGAGGCTTGACAGAGAGCCCGGTGGCCTGGACGACAGGGCAGAGGCCATTAAGGTGAGATCGGACTTTTCCAGCCCTCCCAGAATTTGTGGCGCCACACAACAGACCAACTGGCCAGAGCTGTGCGGGGCCGGGTCTGGTCGAACCAGGCAGGAGAGGCAGATTGCGAAAACATTTTGGAAAATGTGAGCGAGGTGGTCGGGGGACCTGGTGCTTACAGATGGCAAGCTTTCCCCCTGCCAGCTGCCAGCTTATCGACTTTAACGACGTGCGTGAGTGATGGCCAGTGCCTCCACCCTGTGGGTCCCCATGTCCTTCATGCCCGCCAAGGCAACACAAATGGCAGCAGCACACCAATAAAGCCCCACATGGTACTGTTTGAGAGGCACTGAAGTTCTCTTTCACTCATTCAATGAATCATGCAGTTCAAAGAAATGGGAAGAGCTAGTTTGACACTCTTGTTCATATCAACCACTTCTGTGCAGATTTGGAACAATCATAAACACAATCTGATTTTGGAATGTTAAACTTTATCTTTGCTTTGACAACGATATGAGTCAATATCACCTGCCTTCGCTCTTTCTCGTGTCATTTCTAATTTACTTTCCCAATCGCCTCTCGTCCTCTGCTATTTGGCTGAGCTCTTTTCATGAAGCTTGAAGCGCAGTATTCATTTAAAATACATATATAAACAGGCATTAGAAATCAGCATGGTCTCACTTGGCTGAAGCTGCCCGAGTGTTCCTTTATGAATGCGTCATGTTTATGTTGCAGTGCGAGTGAGAGAGTCAGGGCGCGCTTTATCAGGCCACACTTCTAATCGCCTAACCTTCGTTTTATTGCCCCGTGCAATGTTGTAACGATGCTGGGCTGAGACGCGCAGACAGCGTTTACACTGAGTCAGAGAAACGACAGACGTCTGTTACAGTTATCACATGATAAAATAAGCAAGGTTAAAAAAAAAAAAGGGGGGG
>OMNM01018108.1:20070-33592 GCA_900302745.1 Parablennius parvicornis | reverse complement strand
AAAAAAAACTGCAGTGTGTGAGTGTGTGTAGTTCTCATCACTCCCCTGACTAGATCTTTATCAGTTTGGGTCCTCCAGTGTTGGGGTGCATTTGAATGGGTGTGTGTGTGTCTATGTGGCAGAGTTTACAGAGGACAGAGTGAAGGTGTGTCTGCAGGGCTCTGTTAAGACTTGTTCATTCTGAAACTGGAAACAAGAGAAAGTAAGAGGAGATTGATTATTTTTCTCTCTATCTCAAAGTGTCTCGGAGCCTGTGGAGAAAGGGGGAGAGCTCGTTGTCCACAAGAGAGCAACCTGCACAAAAGGTAAGCATCTTCATCTTCCTCCTCTTGAAATAACCATGCTGGGTTCCTCCACTTCTGAAGTTGTTTTTTGTTTTTTTTTGTGTGTGTGTATGTGCTGTTTGTTGGTTGTGAATGATCCAGCTGTTAATATTGGAAATCATGCAGTGATTTCTACTTTTTTTGGGGGGGATTTATATGTATATATATATATATATATATATATATTTATATATATATATTTTGTTTTTTTACATAAGACTTGAGAGAAAAGCAGCGACAGGGAGAGGCAGAGGAAAGGATAGAGTGAGAGAGGGAGGGGGAAGGTTAGTGCGGGACTCCCTGATGCTCCTAGGCAAGTTTCTGTGCACACGGTTCTCTAGTGCTGCAGTATCCCATTACATCCCTGTGCAGAGCTGCCTCAGCATCCAGGCAGTGCCGGGCTGAGGGATCCAAACCAGCTCACTATCGGTGTAATACCCCCTGCTGTTATTGGGTTTTTTTTTAAACTTCTGTCCCTGCTTGGGACAATCAGAGTTGTGTCCCTTTTCCTGTTAAATTCACTGATGATCTCAGCAATTCTAAAGAGCCCACTGCAGCCTCGTGCTCCTCGCTCACGCTGTGTATTCTGGGTGTCAGTGGAGCTCCTCAGAAAACAAACTGAATTGGCTCTGGTAGCTTTTGAGCTCGGTGATTAGTTTTTGTTTGGTTTATCCAGTGTTCAGGGACTTCCTTCAGTCTGAGCCTGCAGCAAATGTAGACTCTCTGATTGGTTGAACAGGGCTGACTTAATAACGTGTACTATATCATTGATGGATGTATTGTTTTAATGCAATATTTTGATCATGTTTGTGTATTTTCACCGTAAAAATGTGTTTTAAAAAGCATCGAGGGTATGGTTTATCATATTTGAGAAATTAGGTCAAATACCAAAACTTCAGCTTTATGAGATTTATAGGCCAATCAGTTTTTGTTTTTTTTGAATTGTGAATTCATTATCAGATTTATCTTAACACGTTCACAGCTTATTTATTACCTCCCACTGTCTTTTTTTTTTTTTTAAGTCTGACCTTCATCATTTGTGAATGAACATTTGATGCTGTCCAGCAGTGGGCACTGTGTGTTTTCTCTCTGAACACTCGCCTGCTGCAGAACAGCAAGATATAATGGACAGAGTTTTGTGTGGGAACGACAAAAAAAAAAATGATAGTGTTTGACATGATTATCAAATTTTTATTGCAAAGATATTAGCCTCCGCTAGAAGTGAGGTTAATATCTTTCACTGTTGGATTGTGGAAACAAGCACAGGATGTACTTGAACCTGAGCAGAATTGCTGATCCTAGTGAGTGGTTTTCAATTATGTGTCAATTATTCACGTTTTGGTTATTTGTGGCACTACAGAGAGGGCTGGGGAGAAAGGCTAATCCATTTCAGCACCATGGACAGAGCACAATGCAGGAAGCGTTTATCCCGGCTTCCTACTCGCTGCTCGGGTCAAACCAAACACGCTTAAGAAGTATGCTTTCTGGATGTTTTGCTCGGTGGTTTCCATAAAGAGATTGTTATTCGAGTTTTCGATATTGTCACCAGCTGAACACACCCATTCCTCTGCTTTCTCAGCGAAGACATGAAGACGACGACGCTCTTCATTATTCATTATTCTTCTCTCCTTTCTAGAACACAGTCCATCTCTGACAGAGCTACTTGTTTGGCAGAGATGCTGCAAATCCTCGCTGTTTTTGTTCTGAAAACCTCTGTAACCGTCCTCGTCTTACCTGTGTCATCAGGTGGGAGTGTCACCGCTGTTGATTTGTTCTGCATCTCTTTTCCACCGCAAAGCTCTGAATGACACACCAAGCTGTGAGATCAAACTCACTGCAGCAGTAGAAGGATCATTTGAGTTTGACATGTACATGAGCTATCTATCAAAAGAAAAGGTGTGGTGTAGAACTATCTTTTCTAGTAAATAAATAGCATTATGAATAGTTTAATCTTGGGATGCTACAAAGGCATCTCGTATCAACCTACATTATTGGACCCACATTGACGGCTCACAAATTTGAGGTGTGTTAATTTCTGAGTGGCTGAGTGTGTAGTCAGGTAAAGCTAAATTATTGATGCACATGATTGATTATGCCCTTGGAGTTCTAGGAGAAAAGATCGATTGAAAATGAAAACAATGAGTTCAAAATAACTCTGGAGTTACTTGGAGGCGGCATTGTTGTGTTGTGTACACATCTGTGTAAGAAAACATCTAATGATCCAGCTCTTAGAGCTCCTGCTCCTGCTGAGACACAAAGCTTTGTTTCATGTCATGGTTGAGAGCAACTAGCAAAAGTGTCCCCACAGGATGCTGCTGGCACACAGAGAAACACATTCAGACACTGCTAATCACAAACTTTGGCTTTTTAATGGCAAACAGAAATTGGACCCCTCACTGTTTCATGAATTTGCCAGTATCCTCCTCCAAGATGAACACTGCCTGTGGGAGGTGGACGAGGTTTAGCCTATTCTTTTTCTTTTTTTTCTTCTGATTAGCTGACACATTGGCCGAGTTAAACTCAATGGACCTTTTACTAAACTGATTCATCAAAATTGAATTATTCAGTGTTTGAGCAGCCAGTTCAATCGGGCTTGTCAGCGTCACAGCGTAAACAATTCAAGTCATGTTGAATTATCTACTTCAGTGAATGCTTGGAAGGAGATTATTTGTGGCACGCGGCCCTGCTTTTCATCGTGATCTTTGTCTTTAGTATTGGTGCAGTAATTGGAAAAGTTTTGTGCTGTGAGTGTCTCTTCTTAAGAAGGTTTTTGGAAGAAGGGAGCAGCTGCTGTGCTTGTCATTGCTCATCCTTCCAAGCATGCCAACCGTGACACCCTCCGTCCCTGGCTGTGTGGCCTGGGCGTTTAGCATGCCCCTGTGAATGATGGTGGAGGCACCATAGCAGAGCATTAACAGCTGTCACTGATGTACTGCAGTTGGGAACAATCCCCAAACTTTCTAATTTGAGTCAAGAGGTGCTTCAAAATCTGCAGATGATAACAGTGATAGTTTGTTCAGAACATTTCAGAGCGACAATTCAATTAGTACAATTTATATTGAGGCAAATCATGTTTGTTTGGATAATGCTTCCTTTTTGAGCCAAAAATATGTTCCCATAAATTATATTATCTGGATTTTGTGGTGAGGCACACAAGCTTTAAGTTTCAAGGCAAGGTTAAAGGACAGTTGAGGTGACTGTCAGTGTGCCAAGTAATGTTATGGCTGGGGTAAGTCTGCAGGAAATAAGTAACTGAGCAAGTGTATCATCCTCTGAAGTGAGAAAGACACGGCTGTGTGTTTGCACCTTCTCGATAACTCTGCCGGGCAGCTCTCCAGCTGAAGGTTAGGAGTCCACTTACATATGTGTTTGTGTTAATATGTTACTAAGTCTGCTTGTTAATGTGCACACGAGTAACTCAGGGCAGAGCAGATTTTATGGAGAGCTTAAAAACAGCGTGGGACACGTGGATTACACTCCCCATTACCAGTACGGAGAGGAGCGGCCATGAAATGGACTAAAGCACCGAGAGGAAAGTGAAGAGTAGAGCAAGATAAATGATGCTCCCAAGGCCAGAGAAAGGTTGAGAGATGGAGTAAGAGATTGAGAGATTGTCAGAGCAAGGATGGGAGAGAGTGGGTGTGCATAGCGAGGCGTACGAGCACTGCAGTACATTGCAGTGCCCAGCCCCCGCTGTGTGCTCCGCTCACCATCCGGTTCCATGCACTGAAAAGACCCCTGCAGCAGCAGAGCTGCACTGCCTGCCGATGAACAACAACCCCACAAAAAGCCTTTTTTCTTTTTTTTTTTTTTTGACCCTCCGCGGTGCATCCTGGACATCCATTGAATTTTAGAATTGATAAAAACGTGGCAAACGCGAGCACACGGGCGACCTGCGCCTGCCAGCGCGTTGTCATGTAGAGAGAGGGAGTAGTCAATTCACGCTCCCCCTGGATTATGTAAGCGTATAACACATTCACTTTGCTACATACCGGCTGAACGATCCCCCTCCTTGCCTGGCCATGTTTTCCTCATTAGGAACATCTGCCTCGCTGTTTGCTTTTGTTCCAGAGGTAGCATCCTTGCAAACATAGGCGCACACCTTATTGAACTTATTGAAATGGGAACAATGGGGAGGCAAACAGCATGTGCCTTTAAATATCTGGTGTTTGCCTGCCTGCAGTTTGGCATTTTGTTGATGAAGTCCCGTGTGCCAGATAAGAAATAATGATTCCACAAATAACTGCTGAGAGGGTCTACAGTTTGCGTAGATGAATAAACCGTCTTGCAGTTTATTCAGTATAAAAGTCAGGGAGTGCACAGTATGCATGAATGAGTCACGCAGTGTAACCTTACACTTAAGTTCCGCTGGATTAATTGTACAGCTTTTGGCCACAATTGCAATAGTGTCCCTCTGCCACAGTAAAGCACATGACCACATAAACACATGCATGCAGATGTGAAATGAATCTTAATCATGTGAAAAAGCTCTAGGAAACGAAGGAGAAGCTTGTTTCTGCTCCTATAAACAGTTGCTACGTTTCCGTCCCACTGCCTGCCTGGGGGGTGGTTGGCTGAAGCGTGAGAGCTTCCCCCGCTGTATGTTTCTCTGGTTTCCCCTCTTCTTTGCTGATGTGGCTTATTCAGAGCGTGTCGCGTGGTCTCTGTGCTTCCCGTGACATGGTCGGATTGTGTCTCTTGCTGTGCTCTGAAGTGGTCGACTCAATTACACCTTGCCAGACAGGTGTTTGATCTGCTAAGTGTGTTTGCCTCACCGCATCAGACTGTGTTTGCCTCTGATTTGCACTAAAATCGGCACCAGCCCGTGGAAACGATACGACGAAAATATACACTGTTTGTGATTCATACAGCAGCTAATCATAGCAGGCAGCTGGTTTTTTTTCTTGGGAGTGTATTAATTCAGATTCATGCTCTTTAATATTATGTTTACTACATTGCTTGGGTTATTGACTTTGTCGGGCAGCTGATTGAAAACACTAGTGTGCAGACTGAATGGATATTTCATCAGTGCGTGACTGTTTAACCTTGCAAGATCAGAAAAGATGAGCTACATTATCTTAAGTCATGTTCTCATGCTTTGCAAAAGCACACGATTCACAATGGAGATGCAAAAGGAAAAGGCTTTCTTTGACGACGGATGGTTGAGAGAGGCGATGTGGTCGTGTGTGTGTGTGTGTGTGTGTGTGACAGAGACGGAGAGAGCATTGTAGTGTGGGTGAGCTGCAGTCAGGATTCAGAGTGCTGCATTGAGCTGCATAATTAATGTTAAGAAGGTGGAGCTAAAGGCGGAGATAACTTTCTCTGAAGAGCAAGCCCCTGCAATTCTGTCAGAAAGGAGCAAGCTCTTTTTTTTTTTTTTTTTCCTTCTTTTATTTTTTAATGTGGGTTTGCTTCCTAGGAGGCAGACTGAACACAGACATGGGCGGAAGTGATATTGTGATGCAAAACCAAGGAGGCACACTCAGTTGTTTGGTCCAGCTCTCTGTGCCCGTCCCATCTGCTCCCTTGGCCCCTCAAAGCCAGTCATTCTCGACTGAGCCACACGCCACTGCCAAATGTCTCAATGCTGGCTCCACTGCTTTGTTAATCATCCAATTTGTAGCAAAACACCTTCCTATATGACACATCTGGTGTAACTCTCGTCTTGTCAGTGTGCGTTGGACCACGAGGCAAGAGGAGGAGCTGCTTTTGATCTGCAGGATTGAGTTATATTTAGTCATCTTTTTTTTTTCCCCCAGTTCCTTACAAATTCTGTTGTTTTTATGTTTTTTAACATGGAGAGACTGTTTTCTCTGTGAATACAAGGAAGCATTGTTACAGGAAACCTACTGTTTAAGGCTCTCTGTATTCAGAGAGCTTCTTCTCACTGCTGTTTTTTTTTCTTAAACACAGTTTTCCTGAATCACAGACCTCTGCCTGCACGACCGATCATTCAGTCCACACATTCAAGCAATCTACATTTACATTTATATACATGCACACACTCTGACAAATATGCTGTCAGGGGTCTGCTGATCACTCTTGGGTGTGAATAAATATTTATGGCGGTGTGCATTGACTGCATTCAGGCTTTAGTGTGTATAAGCATGTAAGTCTTCGGTGCTGTCAGTGCGAAGGAACATGCATAGCTCTTCTGTCTCCAGGGTGATGTTGCCTGGCTCCTAACCACATCTATATCACATTGCTCCACTTGCACCCCTGTCACGGAACCTCATCATCATCACCATCGCTGTGCCGGGGTCCTGGCAACTATTACTGCTCCAACACTCTCAAACCTTTGCAGGAAATCTTTACAGGAAATAAAACTGAAGCGGTCTCAACGTTATCTGTATGCCGGCGTTATCTTTTGACTTAAAACAGAGGTGTGGGCCTAAAGCTCCTGTGGAGATCTGTCTCTGTCCAACCGGTGGAGGGATTGCACAAAGGGATTTGAAATGCAGCGCGTGTTGGTGCCAAACCGTCCTTTGCACAGCTAAGAACTTGGTACGGACACCAGTTTCACCCAGTCCCAAAGCTGCCACATCAAAATCAGTTTTTATTTTGTCTCTGTGCGCTCTCTGTTGGCACCTATGCCCCAAAGGACTTGAACTTGGCCTTGTGGCAGCAAACAAACAAACAAACAAAAAAAACCCAACAAAAAAAAACCCAATAAAAAAAACCCCAGAAGACACAACATCAGTGCAGTTGTTTAACAGAGCAGAGAAAACGGAAGAAAAAACAAACCTGACAGCTATTTTAGTCTGCTTTGCCTTGTCAAGGAAAAAAAAAAAATCCCAGTAGAGCTCATAATACAGCAACAACCATAACAGTTCCTCATGAATCACAAATTGGCCCTCCACAGTCTTAAATATTTAATTTTCTAGTAAATTCACATAAAATCCTCCAAAATTGACTCATATTTGTCAGCTTTGTTGTAATATGAATCTCACCATGTTGATAGTATCTTAGGTGAAACTAATGCTGCAGGAAGCAACAATTACAACAGTCTCTTATGACTCATCAGGCGATCCTTCATAGTTCCAAATTTCTCAAATAATTGTTTAACAGATACAAGAAACCTTATACTATTATAAATTGTCCTTTGATGAGATGGGATAATGAATGAGCCACTGATACAGCCACAAAGTCAAACAGAAAACAGAAAACACCAAAAAGTCCCCCATAGCACCAAATAATCCCCTTTGTTATTTAGCACATATATAGAGCATTCCCAAAAAGTGGTGCTGATTTTCCCTGTGATGATTATGATTGCCCCGATTTCTCAGGGGGAAAAGGAGGCTTTTATCTGTGTCAGATTAAAGCAGAAAGCCACAAGCATTAAGTAGTCCCCCAGAGTTCCAAGTGATTTATTTTATTGTTCACCAGAAATACACAAAACTAGAAAAAACAAACAAAAAACACTTCCATATTAATCTGTTTCCCTGCAAGGAGGAGATGGATTCTTAAAGAATATCCTTAAGCCTCCACAGAGTTCCAGACATCAAGTAATCCCCCATAGTCCCAAACAATTCACTGTGTCATACAGCAGAATATCCAGCACACACAACTTAGAAAACAAAACTACTCTCATATATAAATGATCTGATTTTTCAGGGAAGATCGCTAAACCACAAACACCACATAGTTCTCCATAGTCCTAAGTACTTTTATTGTTTTGCAGACACACATAGTTCCACAAGATATTGCTTATAGTTGACTGGTTTGCAATATGATGAGGAGAAAGTACCCTGAGTGAACTCATTGTCATGATGGATTGCTGCAGTTAGAAAGCCACAAACATCAACCATGTCTCATGACACACCAACCAGTCCTCCATAGTCCAAAATAATCCACTTAATTGTCCACAAAAGTGCCAGTTGGATAGTTTGTAATGCATTACACACACAGCTTGTAGTTTGTAATCCAGCGTCGACTACTGGCTTTTTTTGTACCTCTGGCTTCTCTCACAACGTTAACATGACTTCCTCTTCTCATCTGTAGATTTATGGAAAGCTGCAAACCTGGTCGCAGCTCTGATACTAGAACCTGTTTGTGTAATTTATGTTACACAGGGAGTCTGTGTGTGACCACTGTGTTTGTTTGCATATTTAAATGACTACAGACTAACACGTACATGTATGCTTAACGACATTTACAGATAAATGGAGCTGGAATTTTAATGCTGCAACTCGGTATGTAGCCCTGTTGGTCATGTTAATGACACTAAAACAACGTTGAGATTATTCAGTGAATGTAAAGCTTGGTAAAACTGAACAAGGTGGTTGTTTCGCAGCAGTGTTTTAAATGGTTTAAATGGATTTAATGATTGCCTGCAAACAGTTGCCCTGAGATACTTACTCTCAAGGTCTTAAATTTATGTTTAATGTTTTGCTTTGTTCTATTTTTCTTTTAATTCTCCTTACCTCACCTTCTGCCAAAAAATATTTGGACCTTTTTTTTTTTTTTTTTACGATTTTTTTATTGCTACAAGAAGCAACACAAAGCTTCATTAAGTATATTTTTCCAGACCCCTGAAATCTTAGAAATGAAGAGACATGTTTTCTCTCCCTCTTTATTCCCACGGGGTTTTGCAGTGGGAGGGCAGGGTTGACACATGACATGCAGAATGCTCAGAGCAATGCAAACATCCACTGAAAATCTACCTTTTTTTGTCTTGACTTATTTAAACTGAACTCAAGCTTTTAGATTCCTTTATTTTTTTTTTTAAATGTGCTATTTGTGGAAAATTGTTGAAATCTGTTTAAAATGCAGGGCGCTCTTGTGAGGAGTCTTATTGTTATGCTGCTGCAGGTAGTAACCTTTGAGATTCTGTAATTTTGTTGCTTTCATGCTTGCTTACAAATCAGATATACAAGAGTCCACATTTTTCATTAGAGAGGAGTGCTGTGCAATGTATTCACTGGGAGGTAGAAATAAGGATAAGGAATGGATGAGAGGGAGGAGAATACTTTAGATGTGCAAGTAGGTGCTCAGCGTGATAGTGGCTTCTTTTTTTTTTTTTTTTTTCCTTCTTTGAGATTTTGTAGGCCACCGTGCAGACGGATGCAGCATGCTGAATCTGAAATCCCGGCGAGTTTTCACAGCAGTGCGACCACATTCTCTCTGGTTGGACTTACAGATAAGAAAACCACAACATAGTCAAAGTAAAGGCAAGAATATGTTGTGGTTGTCAATTTATGAAGTACATTGTGCACGTAGGTGAATGTAGCTTATTTATTGTAGAGTGGTATGTTGCTTTAGTTAAAGATTAGATCCATTTATATTCTATACCCACTTTATTGAACTTATGATAACAGGGTGGGGCCGCACAGAGGGTAAGTGGTCAGCGCTTTTGCTTCCCCAATAAAAATATTCTCGGACTGAGTCTTGGAGTCTTTCTGGGTGGATTTTGTTAACTCTGATTTTCGTTTGGGCCTTCGCTTTCCTCCCACAGTTTTAAAACAACACATTTGAGCTCAGTCGGCTCAATATGTCTGTTTCTCTGTGTTTGCCCTGTGGTGGGCTGGTCATCCATCAAGGGTGTCCTGCCTTTGTCCATAGTCACCTGGAATCAGCTTAAGCCGATTCTGATGATTAGTTGGATGAAGCGGTTCAAAAGATGTATGGATGGATGGATGTATGTATGTATGGATGGATGGATGGATGGATGGATGGATGGATGGATGGATGGGTTGATAGGTGGTCAAGCGGGAGCCTGTCTTAGGTGAACGTGTACACCCTGGATGGGTCATCAGTCCATCACAGAGCCAACACAACGAGATAATTGCTCCTGCTCAAACTCACACTTGTGATTGAAAGCTCGGACTTGGGCCCCGTTTACACATATAACGTGAAACAGGAAAACTTTTGTTGGGTTAAAGGTGTCTGTTTACATGACAACAGGGCGATTTGTTTGACAACCCCTTCCAAGCTGGACTAAAAAATGAAAAGAAAAAAAAGCTCCGTCTCCGTGGACATGGGAGAAAACAACTTTTCTAAAATGCGATAATTATACATTTTTACTTGAATCATTGTTGTGTACAAGGGTTCTGAGAATCAAACCAAAGTCTTCCAGCTAAGTGGTGAAAGTGGTTGCCACTAAACCAGGAAATAAAGTAATATGGAACAACTGAATTTGATGCTTTGTTCAAATGTAGCCTAACATAACATTGCCCGTTTCCTACCTTTATTAATATCATGGGCCATGATGCCTCTGGGCATCCAGTTGGTCGTACATCCACTTAGATTAAAGATTATCTCCATACGCTTAGAAAGAAAACAAAAGTGTAGTATTGTGAAGCAATTTTGAATATTCACTATGCAGAGAAGTTGTATCCCCTGGGGAAATTACTTAACGGAGGGTTTGACCTCTGCTGTGGCGCTGTAGCTTTTTTGTGAATTAACAACTCAAGTCGCGTGAGTGGCAGGTCACTGATTGAGCTTTGTGAGGCTGAAGGTGCTCCACCGAGTGTTGAACCGTCCTCCCCCCTCATTCCCCTCGCAGGTCATTGTGCTGCTGACATTCTCAGAATAATAGATCACCGATGTTCATTAGCATTCAGCCAACATGTGGAAGCTTTTCCGAGAGGTTTCAGAAACGAGTACGAACAATAGTCTGCTAATCAGACTTTAAGATTTTTAAAAAAAAGAAATGTATAAGTTCGAGTACTTCAGTGTTGCAGACAAGTTTTTGGAGATTCAATCTCTCCCAAAGATATTATTAACTTGACAGCAAATTGGTTGGCGCCTCCATGAGTATGATGGAGGGCTGCAGAAATCCATTTCCTTCTATGATAAGGCTGGTAATAGTTGATTCTTGCGAGAAGGACATGCCACTCGTTCTACCATATTGATCAAAATAATTGCTCCCATTCTTCTGTAAAACCTCTCTCGAAGCATTGTGATATAGAGAGCTATTTGTGAATGCATTTTACGCTATCTTCTCCCTCATCTGGAGAATATTCCTGACTCATTGCTTGAAAAAATAAAAATAAAACATGGAGTGATCCACATTGCACACCATCTTACCGACCGTGTCCCTCTTGATTTGTGAGTTGTAGCTTAGCTGTGTTATTCGCCAGGAGCTGGAGTGTGGTTGTATAATATCTGACAGCTCAGGAGGAGAGTTAGGTAAACCAAGAGGATAAACATCAAGAGTCTGCTGCTGGAGCTTTGCATCCTGTGGAATGCCCGAGTCCAATTTTGTCAAGTTTAATTTCATGAATCACAGCAGCATTATTTATATCTATTTACATATGTGTGTCTCCAAAGAGCACCTTTCTGTGAAAGTCAGTAAGAAACCCGACAAACAAGGGACAGACGTTTGTGCATTGTCCATCTTCATCTCCGTGAGGCCAAAGCAGTGCTCACCTTTATTCTCTTGCTGTCATTCTTCCCAATTGAGGCTTGACCCTTTCAAATATCCGTCCTTTGTGCCTGTCAGCTAGTCACACAGTGTTTGATTGTTCGGCCAAGCCAACGCTGGGGACACAAACAGCTCCAGTCAACAGTCTCAACATGACAACAATATTCACGACAGGGAAATCACCATTTCACCGAATAAATAAGCTTGTTCTCAATCCACAAACAGCTTCTCGTCTCCAGCCCAGACTGTTTACCCGACATGAAGCACAGTGTTTTTTTTTTTTTTGTTTTTTTTTAACATCTCTTTGTGATCTGCTATGATTGTTGTTGAAAAAAATTATGCAAACCAGAAACGATTGGAAACATATTTTCACCACCGTTGTTCAAATTGCTTGAGATGAGTACTTCATTGTTGTCACTATTTACTTTTTCGTAGCTGAGTTAATTCAGTACTTGCTTGAAAAAGAACTTTGTAGCACTTGAAAGAATAACTTTTAACAACTTTAAATGGCCTCTTTTTTAGATAAGATGTATTTTTGTGTTGTTAATGTTAACTTTAAAGTAAGCTCAAACACCAAGGATATATTCATCTAGAAAAAAAAGAAACCACAATACAATTTGGTTCACACACACGCACGCATGCACACACACAAACACACACACACACACACACACACACACACACACATCTTCACTATTTCATATTTTGACACAGTATGTATAATCTAAAAAATGAGAATATGAATTCTTAATGTTTATCCTATTTAAACCCTTTCAAAAAATAGGCAGAAGCTAACATCTAACATAAAAGCATCTCATATCTTGTGGATCACATTACTTCTATCATGCAACTTGTCTCACGATACAAATACAAGTAGAATCCTGTGTATTCTAAATTCAACCTTGTCCCTTTATCCAATTTTGGAGCATGAGCATCTGTACAGTTTTTAAGTATTCCTTTCATCAATAGAAATATTTATTACATCCAGCAATTTGTATATAGGGTTACAGTCTACGCTCCTTATCAATTTCATGTCTGATAATGTGCCAAACATGGTGCGATGTCCTGCAGGAACAGAAATAATCAGTATAAGATGTACGGACTCTGTTGCATACACATAATTCTGTCTAGATTTGATCCCATCCCTTATCCTCAATTTATTTCATCGAGTTACCTTTTCCACATTTCTTTTTTTATCCAATGGTATCAGGGAGGAGGTCCAAATAATGTGCACATCATCACATTATCGTAGTGGTGCTGTGACACATTTGAATCGGAGATTCATTCTTTACTTTTCATTGGAAGAAGATGCTCTGCAATCTGGATGTGTCATGGAAGAAATTCATTTATCAGCAAATGTAAAATGTGAAGAAGCAGCAAGAGAAACACACTTGTCTTATAAAGGCTAACTAATGTTAATGTGATTCAGAAAACAGAAGTTTAGTGACATAGTAAGTACACAGATTATCAGCTGATATAAAAGGTGATGGACAGTTAGAATTACTATTACTGCAGCTTTACAAATATTTTTATAGAGGACAAACATATTGAGCAATAGGCCCATTGAAACATGCTACTAATTTTATATAATCACTCAATCTATCATTACATCAGTTCTGTTATGGACAACAGTGTTAAAGTCACTGCTCTCCACTAAAGGAAAATGTATGATTCTACATTCCACCCATCCACTTTATATATTTCGCAAAGTGATTCTCTTACACATATTTTTGTGAGTCATCATGAAGATTATTTTTGGAAAGAAAATCATTGACAGGCTTTTCAGCCTGTATTTTTTTTTTTTTTTTTTTTTTTTGCTCTGGATGTGCATT
Source organism: Parablennius parvicornis (assembly GCA_900302745.1). Lineage (NCBI taxonomy): Eukaryota > Metazoa > Chordata > Actinopteri > Blenniiformes > Blenniidae > Parablennius > Parablennius parvicornis. Next base: position 20,072 of record OMNM01018108.1, on the reverse strand, counting down.
GT